>JAHBCN010002268.1:0-94802 GCA_019359885.1 Listronotus oregonensis
CTTTTTTTGGGGCGAATAGCGTTCAACGTGCTTTAGTTTTTTCTTTTCCCCGCTGGTTTAATTATTCAAAAACATTAATTTTTACACCTCTAAGCACATTTTAAAAAATTTAATTATCTTTAAAGATGGGGGGCGATATTATGAGTGATATTTGCTCTTTGATCACAAAAAAATTAAGAAAAAAAATAGTTATATTTTTAAAAAAAAAAATTTAAAAAAAATTTTTTGATTTGACAGCCCAAAAAAACGATCCGCAAAGCGCCCCAACGTTTGTTTTTTAAGGTACCGTCACGACACTATTTTAAGGCCGTGCATCGTCTAAAGCGCCCAAAAAACAGTTCAAAAATTTTTGGGCGATCCGGATTTCTTGTTGGAACAAACCTATATTCTCCTCTTTGTGGTGTTTTTAAAATTGGTTTATTGTCTATGCAAGGGTAAACTTTTAAAAGAGTAAAAAGGGAAAAAAAAAGAAAAAAAATGGGTGCTGAGTTCAGGAATATCGAAAAAAAAAATGATTTAAAAGGCAACACACCCCCCAAAAATTACAATATTTAAAAAAAAAAACTGGGGGGAAAGAATTTTTTTTTATATTGTCATTATTTTTCCTTTCGGCCCCTAAAGTTTCAAATATAGATTTGTTTGTTTATTGTTGTTTTTTTTTTTTTAAAAAAAATTTTTTTAAAAAAATAGAGCGCCCCTTTAAACGTTCCCCCCCCCCCCCCTGAAAGGTTGACTACGCCACTGATTGTGGGCCTAATAAGTAAAAAATTACCCTAAGTTTTATTCAGATCGTAATTTTTTATGTTCTATGCACCACTTTTTAGAAAATAGCAATATTAGATTGCTCTTAAATTTTAGGTAGGTACCAAAAAAATATCTGAAAAATATGCTGTAACAATATTTACATAATATACAAGTTACATACCTTCCTTGTTACAATTTTGAGCAGAGGGATCTGGGGCCGACTGTTCTGGCTCCTTGCAGCAGTTCAAGCAATTTCCCATTGGAGGGCCCCAAACCTAACCTTTCAGGCTTCTCCCGTAACAGTATTTGCATTGCCTTAGGAAAACAAACTCAGCATTAAAGCATATTGATACTATGAATAAGTTTTATAAACTCATAAATCATACTGAAATAACTGTGAATAACCAAAAATGTGTCCTTGCAAATGATGTAATGCAATCAGCTGCAAGTTGAAACAAGTTTATATTAGTTTTATTTTTCAAAATAAACACAGGAAGGTAATTCAAACAAACGGTTGTTTAAAAATAGAACAAAAATGCGTTTTTAAATATATCTAATAAAATACTTACCTTTGCAAAGTTAATACAGTGCTAAACTTCCCGTTTACAATCTAAAAATTACCTATGATCCAAATATTTTTTATTATTTTTGTTATTACTTTTGACTTTTGACAGAAAAACTTTTCCATTTTTTGACTCCTCTTTAAAACTTCCTTGATCACTTGAACTCAATATTAAAGTCCACTACAAACTACGGTGTTTTAACAACTTTTTGTTACAAAGTTGTTGAAAAATATTGAAAAAGGTTTGTAAAAAAACTACTAATTCGACGCTCCTGTGGGTCAGCTGTCACCACGCTGTCACCGCATCACAACGCGCCTTCACTTCTGCGCATCTCTAATCTTCTTCATTATAAAATTTGGCACTATCTACCAGGGCTACATTTCTTTTATAATGTTATTCCTTGCATTTTAATTAGTTGTTTAAAATAAGGAAAGAAAAAAATAAAAGAATTTTGTTTTCAACATTTTTTTAAACATATGAATCAACTTATATCAATCAAGTGGTTAATTTTTTGAATTTTTTTGTTAGGTTATGCGGACGAGCTACGCCACTGTTATCTTCGGCTAGCTTCACACGTATCGCTGTCACTTTGACAGTTCTCCTAACCTCAACTGTTGTTTACAATTATTTTTTTACGCAGTTTTTAACAAGTGTTTATGTTTTTGTTATAAAATTAGATTGATTATGGATAAAAGAATTTGTAAAGATGACAGAAGTTTACGGATACCTGTTTGACGGTCCGAGTGTTGGCAAAACTAGTTTTTCTGTGTTTATCGCCATTCTGTACATGGAATTACTTTATGTGCTTGCAATGACTTTATACGTTTTAACTAGACATAACGATAACTCAAGATTATTTTAAGCATATATGATGAGTTTAATAGATGTTAGTAATTTTATCCTTATAAGTGCACTTACATCAAATTTGTTATATTAAAAATATTAGATGTTTCCTTCAGGTTACATTGTTCATTATCTTTTAGCCCTCAGCATGGGGTGAATCTTGGGTATTGTCAGCAGAACAAGAAAGGAGTCCTGTATCGATTCCCTCTAATATCCTTAAATATTTCGGAAGACAAGATATAATTGTTTTAGATTTTCTTTATAGAAGCTATTTAAAAAAGGTAGGTAGCTGTACGTTTGCAAGTTCAAATTATATTCACTTAAACTATTCTTATTTTAAATTTAAGCTGAAAGGTGTGATTTTAAATGAAGAAGAAGACCTAAATCCACAACTTCAAGTCTCATCATTTTTGGGAGCTCTTTATAACAGTCTAAAGAAGAAATTTTTGGTTCTAGTCCTTTGTCCTGATACTTCCATCATTAAATGGCACTATTATATGTCCCAATGTGGACAATTTGATGTTAAAATTATTACTCCTAATAGTAAGATAAAAATTAATATTTATTTTTACATATTATATTATATTATTTTTTATATTCTTTTTAGCTGTGCCTGAGGACTTTGATCAAGACGCTGGCATAGTATTACTTCTAAGTTTCACAAATCTAAAGTTGGCGACATATTTACAGGAATATGACTTGTTCTCTGTTGTTATTGATCAGTTTGATGAAGTGGCCACTAAAATTGTCATACGCAAACTACAGGGGAATTTTAATGTTGGGATAACCACAAGAAATTTTTATGTAAGTAAAGTATTTTACTTTTAATTTTTTTTTGTAATTAACAAAAATTAAAAATATGTAAAATAATTCCTACATCTATAAATCATTACAATTAACATTATTAGAATAACCTACAACAAAACCTGTCTAAATAAATTGAACCAAAATGAGAGAATACAATGAAATAAACAAATGTTCACAGTCACCCAAGAGTGCTTTTTACTTAAGCTTAAACCTCAATGGGATACAGCCCAAATTTGAAGTACGAACAATATAAGAGTTGAAGAACTGCATAATACAGTTTGTGATTCTGTTCCGACCCATATCAGTGCTTTTATACATTGAGAACAAATCAAAAGGCGGGTGTTTAGTGGAGGATGTCGGATATTAAGGAGAGCTAGCAGGTCTGGATAATTCATTAAGCCTAAAGATGTATTCTATGTTTTTCTAGACTATCAGTACCCAGTAATTGCAAACGTTGCTGATGACATAGATGACAAGTCTTTATCAGTTTTAAGTTTAAAAAATAGAAAATTCACATATTTTAACCAAACCTGCTATATTCTGCATACATAAAGGACAGACCAACCAGACTATACAACAGTATTCAAGATGGCTGCACATGAGGCTGAAATAAACCTCAGTATCTGTAAAATCCCAGTATTGCCTCATGATGAGACTGACCATTCTAAAAGATTTAGATATCCCATTATTGATGTGATCACTGAATCTTAGTTCAGTATCGAAAATTACTCTCAAGTCATGAGCCAGATTCACTCTAGGTATTTTATGTTATTATATTATTTTATGTTGCTAAAACCCTAAATTTTGTATTGCTTTTTTGTTCTCAGGTTGACCCAGATCCAAAATTAAGATGGACTATGCTAAACTGGGCTAACAATGGTTGTGTGGGAAAACTAGCAGATTTTTATGCGTATGTTTTAATTAATTTTCTTTTATTAGCTGTAAATAAATCTGTACAGTTTTAATTTGTGGCTCAATTCTTAGGTCTGTGCGGATGCTTTCGAGCGAGAAAAAGTTTATCACGATTCTGACGTAGGGACCCCCTAAAAATGGCCCTCAGAGTCCCAAAAATAAGTTTCCCGCATTTTTTATCAAAACGCGAGAGAATCTCTCTTGCGTTTTGATAAAAAATTGTAAGTTCTCATTATAAAAAGGAAATGTTAATAACAAACCATTTTTTCAAAAAATATCGATAAATAATGAGATATTCTCAAAATAATGTGAAAAAAACTTTGACCGCTTTTTTTAATATTCTAGAAAAATCAGAATGGACCCAAACTCATATGCAATTGTAGGTATGGGTTTTCCCATTCTGATGAACTTTGAATGATTAAAAAGTGTACATAGTGATGAGCAAAACAAGACCAAGACCGGGCTAGTCTTGGTCTTGGTCTTGGTCTTGCACCACCCGGTCTTGGTCTTGGTCTTGGTCTTGCTGCAAGAGTCTTGCTGGTCTTGCTTTTTTTGGTAGTAATAATTTAAATTAAGCAATCTTAGATAAAATATATATTTTTTTAATACTTACAAATAGATAAAGATGGAGACTATATTTTTTGCTTTAAAATTTTAAAATATACCAATTTTAACCTTACATTTACATTTAAATTATTTGATTAAAGAGGATATTTTAAATGTAGGGGTTTATTTATTTATAGCGCTTCATTTTAGTGATAGGTAATATTTAAATTTTCTTTTAAGGAGCATATAAAATTACAATATTGAATGCTCTAAGGGCAGAAAAAAAAACTTTTAATTTCAACCAAATGTGAAATTTTTTGATTCTGATATGTAAACATTGTTTCTAATTCAAAAAAAAAGGTATTTAGAAATCTTTTCAGTTCAAATAAATTTTCTATGTTCAAATTAGTCAAAGATTTGCCGTACTAAGTTTGTACAAATACTTTATAAACATTTTGCATATACAAGGTGGCTCGATAGTGCGACAAGGATCGATATATCCGAAACCGTTCATAATGGTAAAAAACCGAAGATACAAAAATTATAGAAAAAAGGGCGTAAAATGTAAAATTATTCTCTATTTCAGATTTTCAAAAAAATTCACTACCACTCAAGAAAACTTCCTCATTTTTAGCTTATAACCTAAAATAGAAGATTTATAGTAAAAAAATAATTTAAAAAAATCGCTTCTCTGTATATTATGCTGGAAATTCTTAAACTGTCATATAGGTACAATGTCGACGTAGATGGTTTTTTTATATATCATTTTCGGTTTTGACAAAAATGACGTCATCATTATACTTTTGGCATAGTTTTGACTTTTCCCTCTAAACCGGAAGTGAAATTTAAAATCCATTTATAAAAAAAGTATTCCTATATAAAATGACAAATATATTTTTTATTAAACCATCACTTTTACATTTATATCTTAGTTTAAAGGAGCAATCTAATGATGCCACTTCTTACAGTGTGGCACAAAAATAATGTTTTCCTGGATTTTGGAAATTTTTGATCCAGTAAGTGGCATCACTAGATCCCGAATTAAAAAAAAAACATTAGGAATAGGTAAGTAATTTTCAGCTTCTATAACTTTTGTACTCTTAGTTTTTCTCTGTCGTAAACGGTTATGGAGATATTGAGCTTTGTCGGACCATTGAGTCACAATCTTATTATTTTTAAAACATGTTACTAAATCTACTATTTATCGTTTTTAGATAATTTTATTAAAACACGAAGTGATCGATTTAATTATTATTTTATTAAAAAAACCTGATACTCATAAAATAATCGCGTTTTTAGGCAGTTCTCGACACATTTTTTGTCATGTCTGTATGAAATACCTCTGTATATTGAATATAAAAATTGAATATTATAATTAAAAAAAAAATGACTAAAGTGCAAGAGTCTTGCAGGTCTTGGTCTTGCGTAGTCTTGCAGCCCTCGGTCTTGGTCTTGGTCTTGGTCTTGCATACCCCGGTCTTGGTCTTGGTCTTGCAAGCGAGAAGGCAGTCTTGGTCTTGGTCTCGGTCTTGGTCTTGCTGCAAGACCAAGACCAAGACCGCAAGACCAAGACCGGTCTCGCTCATCACTAAGTGTACATTATTGCCCGAGTAATGGAACAATTCGTCCGCCCGCTTACAGGTGAATCCATAAAGATAGCGGCATTCTAGCGGTAGAGCAGCAGCTGAAATGAGGGGGCTTCTGGGTCTCGTTATCTCAAAAACTATCGATTTTTCGAAAAAAATTATAAGGACCATTTTTGTAGATTACAAGGCAATCTTAATTTTTTGTCTAAAAAAGAATTCTCCAATTCGCATATTTTGGCAGATATTAGAGGGAAACCCATTTTTCGGGCCTTCAGGGGCCATTTTCAGCCTTTTCCTACCTGTTAATGTTGATAAACTTTTTTTCGCTTGAAAGCATCCCCGAAGACCTAAGAATTGCGCCACAAAGGAAGCCTGTACAGATTTATTTTCAGCTTTGTCCCTTCATTAATTGGACTATCATACAGATTTTTTGCTAAATTATACCCCAATTTACAGAATAGACAATGAAAATGTTGCATGCTGGCGTGATAACTACAAAGAATGGTGGTTTAGATTAACTTGGAGTTTTTGTGATACATTTGTAAAACCTACTCTCGAAGAGAAAGGGAACCATAATATTGCTTTGAAAGAATGGGCAAAGACGCATAATTTACCAGAAAATTTTGGTCTAAAGCCAAATAATAAAAAGAGGAAAGTTACTGTTAACTCAGAAGTTAAAAGTGAAAATACTGATAATAAAGATAATATACAGAGTAAACGAGCAAAGAAAATTTACAATAAAAATACTAGAAATTTAAAGAACCTCAATAAGGTTCCTTATAACACAGCATCAACAAGCAGAAATATTAAAACTGACAATTTAGATATGGAAAGAGATTCTTCTAGCGAATCTTTAGATAGTGAAGAAGAGCTTGATAATACTGGGAGAAAGAAGAATATTGCATCAGAATTTGAAAAGAAGATTTTTCATACTATAGGTAGCAAACAGAAAACAGGAAAAAACAAGGTTTACAACAAATCTAGCAGAAGTACAGCAGCCTACGAAAAACCAAACACTCAGATAAAAAATGAGCGAAATTTTCCCAAAGATATGTCTACTGATTCTTCTGATTCAAGTGGCACAGTAATATATGAGAATGATTCTTACAAGATGGATGAAACTACAGATGCCATGGATATTGATGAACCTCCTATAGGTGGCTCTATGAAAGATAATGAAACATCTTTAAAAGAGTTGAACAAAGAAACAATTCCAGAAAAAGATAGAGAAGTTGACAAGGAAGATGATATAGATAACTGTGATAAAACTGACAGTCTCTCAAATGGGGAACAGTTACTGTATTCTTTGATAGGAACAAATCACAAAAAATCTCTGAAGCAATTTAATCGCAAAATGGATGTTCAGAATTATGAGTCTGAAATTCTGGATGACTCGGATTCATTTTTAAAATCAATGGCATCGTCAAGTAGCAGCTTCCCAACACTGCAGTACAGACAGAAATCTGAAGATTTTTTCAATAAGATTCTTGAGAGGTCCGATGATAAGCCAGTGTCGATTGCTCGTCAAAAAATGGAGTTTGAGCTAACTCAACATGAGGTGTTTAATGATGGTCCATCGGAAAGTGATGATTTTTTAAAAGGATTTTTTAATTTAAAGAAAGATAGTGATAAAAGTGGTGTGAAAGAGGAGAAAAGATGTAGTCAAGATAGTAAGGTTAATTGTTCCAGTGAGAAGGTAGATGTTGATGCTTTAGTAGCTGAAGTAATGCAAATGGTTGGGAGGAAATAATTGTTAGTTAGTTTGTACCTGTAATTTATTCATCATTAATTTTATATTAAATCCTTTATTTTAATTGAACTTAAATTTGATTAAATTGTTATTTTTTACTATTCATATATGCAGGGTGTCCCAACTCTATTTATACTCTAAATATCATTGCTCCTGTACAGGGTGGCGCCTTTTCGTTGACCTTACAGGGTACAGCGAAAACTAAAAGAGATAGAACAAATCTGATTGTGCAATCTCGATTTCGATTTTTGAAACAAATTCAATGGTGAAACTAAATCATGGATAACTTGATTCATTTTGGAGATACAGAGTGTTTTTCAAATTTTGTCAATTTGGCCAGGCACTTGTAACTCGCTTGGTATTAGAGATAGAAAAAAACTGTAAATAGAAAAGTTTTAGGGATTTTTGCGTAGAATTCAGTAGCGTACCTATATTTTTTTTATTGACTTTTATTTTTAAGTTATAACATAGTTGGGTTTTTTTAAATGGAACACCCTGTATATTTTTTAAAAAATGGATAGAGCTTACAAAGACCAAATTAATGATATATAGTTTAATGGGTCTGTCTGTAATAGATCTTGCGTAAATTGGCAAAAACCTATAAAATTAAAAGATGTAACATAAAGTTGTTTTTTTAATGGGACACCCTGTGTATTTCTTTTAATAACTAATAAAACAGACAAAGATCGATTAAATATTATATGGTTTAATGGGTCTGTTGTAATAGATCTGGGCCCAACCGACAAAACCATAAAAAATTAAATAAAACAAAAATAAAACTATTAATTTTAATATCTCAAAATCATAATAAAAAACATATTAATAATATTATTAAGATACGAAGCAATATAATTTTAATTTATACTTAAAAGGAGAACTATTTAATTATCTTAACAAAAAAATTTTTTTTAGATAAACTAAAATTTAACATAATTACTAATACTCAATATTATAAGTTGAATAATTTAAACAAACAAAAAATAATTAATTATTTTATAAATTTTAATTAGAAATATTTAGGTCCTTTACCCAAATGTTCAAATTGTAGACCATTATTTTCTATACATTTTTCGCAACGTTTAGCAACACTTCTTAAAGCATTATATATATGCAAGTTGGACACCTTTTGTAAACTGTTCCTAAAATGCATGTTAAAATTTATTTAAATTGTTGCTCTTAGTTTTATAGGTTTTTTTAACAAATCCCCAAGGAAAATCCATAGGGGGTAATCAGGTAATTTCCCAAAACCTAACTGGACCATTGGTACCTATCCACTTTTGGGAAAATGTTCATCAAGAAATAACCTGGGGGCACGGGCATTGGGGCAAGAATTACCGTCTTGTTGAAAGATGACATTATTCATTTCCAGAAGGGGAAGATTATCTATCTCATTTAATAAATTTTCTTCCAAAATATTTAAATAAAGGTCTGTTGTGAGATTGTCATCAAATTCAAAATGGCACAAAATTCTGTTCTTATAAAGTCCCACCACACATTAAAACCAATTTTTGTCTAACTCTGTTTACTGTCAAACAATTTCCGTTTGCCAGTAAAATTATTGTGGCGATTAAACGTCCATCCCCGGTTCTCGAACTTCATCTGTCCAAAATTATTTTCCGGAAAACTCTCCCCGTTCACAGGCCGGAATAACAAACAAAATGTGATACGGCGTTCTGCGTCACCCGGATGAATTGGATTTTTATAAACAATTGATAATTTGGCGTTTTAAATTTTTCTTTTTTTCTATTAACACCAATAGCATCCCAAATTTGTTGGATGATGCAGTAGGTTCTCGACAACATACCCTATTGTATTCATTTCTTCCAGCTCTCTGTTTTCTTTATTATAGGTCTTTGAACGGGTTTTTGAAAAGATCCAAAAAATCGTTTTACTAATCTGGAAACATTTTCTGCCTATATTTGCCTTCTTCTGGATATCTTTAAAATGCAGATTTAATGCATTTATACTATTTTTTCCCTTTCAATTAACATTCCAACATATTAAATTTTTCGTAATTTTGAAACTCCATTTTATAAAATAATACCTGTTTTAAATAAGTCATCCCAGTACGTCATTTTTATTTGAAGGGTTTTATACTCAAAGCCTATTTAGAAAATGTTTCCTTTTTCAATCATGAAAAAACACAGCAATATAAAACTTTTTATTAAAGTTTAGGCATAGGTTTAATAGTATGAATTATTAAATATTTATTTTAATTTTTTGGATTTTTTTCTTAATTTAAATTTTAGGTATATAGAAGTTAGAAAATTTTAAAAATAAAAATGTTAGCAAGGACGGATATTTTGATTTTTTTTACGTTTTGGCAGTTTGCCCAAGATCTATTGAACACAGACCCATTAAACTATATATCATTTGGTTGATATTTGTCAGTTGCATTATTATTAAAGAAAAAAACAGGGGGTCCCATTAAAAAAAACAACCCTTTTTCCAAATATTTTAATTTTTTATTTTTGCAATTTAACATCTGTTCAGACAGACCCATCAAAAAAAATATATCATCGAATTGGTCTTTGTAAGCTCTATCCATTTTTAAAAATATACAGGGTGTTCCATTTGAAAAAACCCAACTTTGTGTTTTTAACTTAAAAATAAAAGTCAATAAAAAATTTATAGGTAAGCCACCAGTTCACGCAAAAATCCTAAAACTTTTTTTTTTATATTTTTTTTTTTCCTAATACCAAAGGAGTTAAAGGGGGGGGAAATTGACAAAATTTGAAAAACCCCTTTTTTCCCCAAAAGAATCGTTATCCCCGATTTTTTTTTCACCATTGAATTTGTTTCAAAAATCAAAAAGAGATTGCGCAATCAGATTTGTCCTATCTCTTTCAGTTTTTTCTATACCCTGTAAAATCCCCAAGAAATGGCGCCACCCTGTACATGATACAGAAAAAAAAATTACATTTTTTTTGTAGAATTGAATGTAAATTAAAATTTGGCAAAATATTTTAGGGGTTTTCCTTTTTTAAAAAACGATTTTTAAAATAAAAACTCTGTTTTCAGAACATCCTGTATATTTACCAATACTGTTAATAAAATTAAAATTTTAAACACATTTTTTTTTAACTTTTTTTTTTAGTGCAGGGCGAGGCACCAGGTTGGGGGACCCCCTTTTTTTTTTACATAATTTTAATATTTTATTGTCATATTGTATTTAGAATTTATATAATTTTATTTAATATAAATGTGTAGCTATTCTGTGGCAAATTTAGTATTCCATTCAAAATTGATTTTCTTTATTTATTAAATTATAAATTTATTTTATATTGCCACCATTTTTAAAGGGTTTTATTGTATTTTAAATGAACATAGTTCTTATTTTATTATGTAATTCTTATCTCACATATATGTATTTACCAAAAAGCAATAAAATTTTATTTACACAGTATCTTTTTTTACCTTATTTTTTAAAAATGATGCCTTTTAGAAGTTAGGGCCTATACATAATTACCGTCCAACGTTTCGCTTTTGATTTTGCGAAGCACCTACAGGGTTCTATAGCTATTTATAGTTATAATCCTTCAAAGAACAAAGTTTCTTAATTTTAAATCTATACACTCTTTTCTTAAAATGTTAAATTAACATTTAAATAATGTATTAAACTTCACTTGTCAATTTGAAGTTGACATGTGAAGTTTCAATTGTTCAAATGTCAAGTTGACAATTTAAGAAGAAAATATGAATCTAAAGTAAATTTGACAATAATAAGTGTATTTCTTTTAACATCTGACACTTCAATCATTCCCCCTTTTTAAAAAATCATGGTAAAGGATAAAAATTTTATATCAAAGAAACGACCAGGGAATCCTCGTCGCCTAGATGCGGAGATCGAGCAGAACCACATAGTATTCCCCGTTGATTGCAGGTAAAGGGTTAAACAATTCATTTCTTTGCATTTTAACGCAGTTCTGTCTCTATCGTAAATTTTCCTAAGTAAAACCATGAAAGATTTTATTTAAAATGTTTTTGGGACAAAATTGATATTTTTTTAAATAAACATGATAAAAAAAGTTAGGTAGTAGTGACATTATATAGCATTAACAATAATCTGACTCAAACGATTCTGAGGACTGGCTAATGTAGTAGTGCCTAACCAACTTTAAAATTTATGTTACCTACTCGTTTATTTAGTGTTATAATATTTGAATTTTAATGTAAAGCATTAATTTAATAAATGTATTAAACATTGTCATTTTGTTTTCCTTTTTAACAATATTATTAAGTAATTTGTAATCTCCCACACTCCTCACGATTTTTCGTCATTGTATTTCATTTCACGATTTCTGCTTTATCTCATCTGGCAACACTGCACACACTACTCAGTATCAACCGGTCCCTGGACGGCAATGCAAGTGAACGCGAGGGGCAATGTTGCCAACCAGTAAAAATAAAATTATTTATGTTGTCTTGCTCGATAGAACAACAATTACCTATTATTAAAATAATAAAGTATCTTTAACCATTCTAAAATACTAATATTTTTTACAAACTTTTTTTTTTTTTGCTAAGAACATAAGTTTTTTTCAATGAAAAAGTTTTATAAAATGTATGATTTTTAAAACATTTCTAAAATTGCTAATAAATATTTTACGAAATGACAACACTGTCGACAGGGTTGCAAGGATTTAAATCAATTGATTTTAATCACGATTTAAATCACTTGATTTTTTAAAATTTAAATTATGATTAAAATCAAAAACAAAAATTATAAAAAAAATAATTTGGGTTGTGAAGAAAAATCGAAACAAAAATAAATTACGTTAGTATAGTAAATTAATTTATTACAAGAACACATAGATAGAAAGTATTATTGCAGAAAATATTCAAAACAAAAAACAAATTTAATTGTAATATTTGTAAAGAAACACTAGTTTGGCAGCTTTTTCAGTACCTAATCGATTGCGTAGTTTAGAGTGCACTAAACCAAATGTTGAGAATATCCTCTCTACTGATGCAGACGAAGCAGCTGCACAGAGCAGTTGTGTAATTATGGGAAGTTCTTTTTCAACAATATCTGCGTTTCGTTGTGATTTCCACCAGTCAATAGGTTTTACGCTTTTCAGGATATCATCTTGAAACATAATACATACATATTTAAAAAACTATATTTTATATTTTACACAATATCAAAATTTTCAGTTAGCCGTAAAAACATTACTCACGCGCACAGATCTTATAACTAGGAAATGACGCCCGTCCGCGTTCCTCCCCTTTAAGTAGACCGGTAAATCTGTGTGTTCTGACAGGAATTTCCAAGAAAGTGCAAGTGCTTTCTCGCGGTAAATATTTAATATAAGAGTTTATAAACACGAAAAATATTAGGAGATAGGAGAATGTTTAAGAATTAGGACACGTTACAAACTTCGATTGTGCTATTTACAAAAAAATAAAAAAATCATTTTTTTTTAAATCGCGATTTTTGATTATTTTTTTAAATCATGATTTTTTAGAACCCTGACTGTCGACAATATCCTAACGAATCGTAGACACCGTCGACAGTCGTTGTATTGGAAGTGGGATAGAGGAAATTGTTGTCGTTCTCTTTTTAATCTGTGGTTATACCATATGTATCCCACTCTATTACATTAAAGTTGGCTCCCAAGCCCTTGCCTTGCCAGTCCTCTATACTGACCGTTGATTTTGTTATGCTTTTTTGAAAGTTTAAAAAATAAAAACACAAAAGAAATAAATATATTTTTATTACATTTATATATTTACAGTTTAATTACTTACAATATATTATAGATTTAATTATTTACAAGATATTTTAGATAACTTTATCACAGTTTTAAGTAAGAAAAGCTTCGACTTTTTATGTAAATTTAAATACTACGTTCTCGAATACTCGATTTGCTCTCTTATATTCCTAGTCACATTTTTTTATTCATTTTAGACAGAACAAAGTACACGCAAATGATGTAAAATGCAATGGTAATTTATAAACTAGAAAATAGGTCAAGTGTAAAAACTTCAAGGGCAAGAAAGTTCAATTTTGTTGTTGACTCTCATCTTAGAGCGAATTTAAGAACGTAGTCAATATAAAATGAGGAATTATACATAAAAAGATTACATTTGATAGTATAACTTTAGATAAATTTTACCTCAAAGGTGTTTATCTGTCAAAAATAGGCTGACATGATTTTTCACAACACTACAAATTAAGCAACATTTGTTCTTATCAAATAAATCCAGTTTTTAGTTACTCTTTGTAAATAAGTATTTTAAAAATGTTTAAATCAATAAAAAGGTTTAATTAATGTAAATATAATATTAAGAAGAAAGTGTTTAAAGAAAAATTATTTATCTATGTTGATTTATAAATATTGCTTAATTTTTCAACGGATTCAAAATCAGGAATGTATGTTAAGTGCACTTAGTTTTGGCATTTAATTGGGAAATTTCTAAGTTTATACTTATCCTAGTTATTAGGTCAGTCCTAGTTAACATACAGGGTGTTCCATAAAAGGAATGTACACAGCACGAAGGATCTCATAAACGATCAGAACTTCATAAACTGCAGCATTTTTTATGGAACACTCTGTGTACACAATCATAATATCACTCTGTATATATAATCGTAATATCTCCTTTATTAACTTGCACTTTGTCTATTTTATTAAAGTCAATATACTTCGTTTTTATGTTATTAGCTAGACTAGATTTAAAAAATATATAAACGCATTTTTTTAGGGGTTATGAAAAAAAACTGAGAAAATCTGTTTTCTTTAAGGGATTATATCCAATTTTTTTGAATTTATATGCAATAATTTAAACAGCTTTACATATCAAGAAATATCTTTAAGCAACTTCAATACAATCGACAAATATTTTTTTTATTTAAAATTACGGTTTGAGCTAATATAAAAACAGCTACTGACTGGGCAGAGCTTAAACCAGAAGGCGGGGCTTAAACTGCGAATGACGTGGACTTGGGTGGAGCCAGGCTCAGGAAGGAGCCTGCAGCCAATCAAAAGGCAGGGGGCGGCGCCTAGAAGTAAAAAAGTGGGCGACGGCCAAAATAAAGTATTTTTTTATCTTGGGACACTCCCTAAAGGTTGGGCCTAAGCAATAGCGTCCCGTGGGTAGGTTAAGTAAAGTAAGAGGCAGTTTAATACGAGACTTTGTGGTTTGGAAGGAAAAAAACCAGTTCAGGTTCAGGCGGCAAGTTCAACAGTTTAGACACTTAGAAAAACCAGAGCGCGGGATGTTCTGCGCTTCTACAGATAGACTGTAAAGGAATGCATAGGAGTGGCATTTTGTGTTCCTTCCTTCTTCTTTTTTTTAATATAAAGTCCTTGAAATTTAAACTAATTAAAGTCAATCCATATACAAAAATAAATATTGTTTCACTTCTAAAATACATATACCCTTTTCCTACAAAAATATCTCAACAAAAATAAACAAACTAAAAATCACTAGAAATCATAACTCGTCCTTTGGCCTCTTGGTAGAATTAACAGTATAATCTTCACTTAATCTAACGTTTAATTTCTTAAAGTAACTATCTATAAGCCCGTACGCGTCTGGGGAATGATTAAATAAAAACTGCAGTTGCCTCAATTGTCTGAGGTTGTAGAGCAACAGTTGTCTTTGTCGATTATTCGATTTTCTCCAGTCTTTGAGCGTCTGCTCGATCAGCGATATCGTTTCGTTTCGTACGGTCGATAGGCATATATTCTTGTCCTTTTCATGCTAAAAAAATTTGTGAATATTATTATTAGTGGCGTCTCGTGACCTTAAAATTAGGCAGTGTTGTTTACACATACAGTGAAAAATAAATGGATAAATTCTTTGGTTTTTGAGGCCGATTTTATAAATAAATCTGTACAGACCGATATGAGTTCAAATTACCACAAAATCAAGGTTTATTACCTGACTCTGAAGACAAATAGAATACATTGCATGGAGTCGCATTGGGGGATCCACATTGGTTAAAACAAAGCCTAGCAAATTGGGTACCTGTAATGGGCAAATCAGATGGGAAAACCCTAGTTTCTTCTTTCCTAAAAATTATTGAAATACTGCAGTAAGCACTGATTGTTTAAGTTTTATGCAATTATGGAATTTACGTTTAAAATAAGGCAACAATTTGGTATGGCAGAAACTAACCTAAGGATATTAAGCAATTCGAAAAGTTTCACTTTTAACTTCCATATAGCTTTAAATTATTACCGAAACATTTGGTAAAATTTTTGAGGTTAGTTCACTTGGAGGCCTCCTAACTCAAAAATCATAAGGTTGCCGGAAAAAAACTGATTTTAGATTCGTGATTACTTACCGATTGGCTGGAAAGAACAAAATTGTCGGGAACTGCTCCATTGTATACATCCACGGTAAAATGTTTATGTCGCCATCTATCCTGTAAAATTCGAGGTTTTCCACGAACGCCAGCTTTCTTGCCAATGTTAAAAGGGTGTAAGATATGCCGTTACAGTATGAGCATTGTTTGGAGTAGTACAGGACCAGGACAGCCTAAAAATAGTGACTGTTAAGGACCTCAACCTCAATAATAATAATATTGCTTTATTGTGACACAAGATTATAAGTTTTCGACAAAGCAGAACAAAATAAAACTATGACATAACAAAGAATAATGATAAGTTATATAATAGTATGGGAAAAATTACCAATTGATGGTTCTATACAATAAATATATTCTGAATTATCTTCAAAGTGTTCAGACAATACATAATAGGCCTTTCTTAACAATAAGTTTATGACTGACAATTTGAATTTATGAAACCTACCTATATTTTTGATACTATTAGGGAGATGATTAAACATTTTCTTAAGACATAAATTAAATATTTTTTTTTTAATTAACGTAGAACATGGATTTGAAAGATAAAGTTGAGAATTTTGTCTGGTATTTTGTGAAGTATTCTTAGTATTATTAAACCAATATTTTTTATATAATAAATTAAAAAAGTAATTATTATAAAAATATCCAAAATTTTTTTTTGGCCTAAAAAATTAAAAAATTGAATATCGGAAGTTTTTTTTCATTTTATGTACTTTTCATTTGATTTAAAAAAAATTGTTTAATGATTTGAAAAAAAAACGATTATATTAATATTTTTGTTTTTTTTTTAACTTTTTTTATTTTTGATGGGAAGGCAACAAAAAAAATTGGACATTATTTAAAAAAAATTAAAATCTGGCCTTCAAAACTTTTCAAAGGTTTAAAATCACGAAACCTAATTTTAAAATCAGGGGGTGATTTATTTTACAAAAAAGTTTAAGTTATTAAAGTCCATTTAAAACCTTAAAATACACAAGATTTATATTTCAGGAAAAAAATTTTTAATGGGAAATTTATAGGGTTCCCCTAGGGTATAGAAGAGGAATTTATTTTTGATTTTTTGAATTTTTAAAAAGTAAGGGGCCGGGGTTAAAAAAAAGGGATAAAGGAAACAAAATTTTTTTTGGCCAAAAACGAAACTTTCCAAAAAATTTAAATAGGGGACGAAACCTGAAAATGGTTTGGAAAAAAATTTTTGGTACCCGGGGAAAGGGGGCCCCCCGGTGAAAAAAAAAAGGGAACAGTAAAGTGGCACGGACCTCTGTAATGGGGGCCCCCCTTTTTGAAGACAAGAAGTTGGGGGACAAACCCTTTGGGGAAAAAACAAAAAAGGGGCCTTAAAGCCTTCCCAAGTTTTTGACCCTACCCCACCTGGTCGAGGTCCCCGGGGGTAAACAAGGAATTCCCTCAACCAACCAAAGCCTTGAAGGATAGCCTGGGTTTTGGTTCCTGCCAAAAAATAAAAAACAGCCATATGGGGTGCATGGAAAATATTGTAGCTTGGGTTTTTTAGGCTTTATAAAAAATCAAAAAAGAAATATGGAGTTTTTCCAATAAATTTTTCTTGGGAGATTAGTTAAGAAAGGCCTGGACAAAAAAACTAAAAGAATGAAATAGGAAAACCACAATAAATTTTGGAAAGGGCCATGTGGGAAAAAATTTTCATCTCCGCCTCAAACAATTTCTAACAAGGTCCTAAAACAGGCCCTGGAACCTTAAAAAAAAAATTTGGACTAAAAGAAAGGGTTTAATTAAAAAGAAAAACTTGGATAGACAGAAAAAATAAAAAATCTCCATAAAATCAAATTGTTTAAAAGTTTCATTTTTTTTAAAGCCGGATGACGATAAACTTTAAAAAAAAATGAAAAATATTTTTCGATTTTTTATGGCCAAAAACAGTGAAGCCCATTGTTGTGTTCTCCCTTTAAGCGTTAAATTTCCTTGATTTAAACACATATTTAAACAAAACTGATTGCATAATATTTTTTTCAAACATACCTTGTTTTCTTGCAAGACTGTCGCCAAAAAATTCTTACTATTTAATTCTTCCATATACATGATCGGTACACTGAAATCTCTGTTATTTTTTATCGTGTAGGATGGTGTTCCTTCAGAGACAACATCAACACTGGAGTTTAAAGATCTCGACAAGGTTTTATTTGTAAAATTTCTTATGAATTTTCTTATGTTGCGATCAGTGATTGGGTCCTCCATAATATGATGTACTTCCATCTGAATTTAAAGTAAATTATATGTAAAGGGTGTCCCAAATTCAAGACTCATCATTGGGATCTCAGAAAGTTAAAGAGAGAGGGGGTCGGTCAAATGAAGACAAAGTTGCGCAATTTGATGCTGGTTAAAATGCCACCTCAAAGGTTTAAAAATTTCAAATTGTTCAGAAGACTTTTGGAAAAAAGCGAATATTCGTAATTTCATTTTTAATTTTTTTATGACTATTTGAATAAATGTAACAAAGTAAATTTCACATTCTCATTGCTACTGTTTCTGTTCTATAAGATAGTGTTACTAGATTTACACATCGACGTTTTGTCTTTGAAGGGCCATCATCAACTTTACTTTTTTTTTAAATACGGTCCTGGATTTTTTATTATGGATTTTAACAGCTTCTAAGATCCTAAAACCAATGATGTATCGCACTTATTCACAATTTCCATATAAATCATGTGTTAGAGAAAGACAGATAATAGGTTTTTTACAATCAATAATAAAAAACCAGACTTTTTTAAAAACAAAGTTCATGATGGAAGCTCAATGACGAAACGTCGGTATGTAAATCTAATTGTACTGTGTAGAACAAAAAAAGCAGCAATGAGAATGTAAAATTAATTTTGTTATATTTATTCAAATAAAGTAATAAAAAAATAAAAATGAAATCGCAAATATTCGGTTCTTTTTTTAAAGTTTTCGGAAGCTTTACAAATAGTAACTGCTTGTTATTTGCAAAATGATTTGGAATTTTTCACCTCCGACATGCCAATAGTTATGCTTTACAATCCGATTTAAATCGATTTATAAAATGGTGTGAAGCTTAAATTCTTCCCCTTTAATATTGCAAAATGTACTACTATCCATTTCACAAAATCTCTTGCACCCACCCATAATGTCTATAAAAATGGTGACTCAATCCTGAAATCTTCTTCCACAGTGAATGACTTGGGTGTAATTTTTGACAAAGGCTTATCATTTAACCTTCATATCGACACAATCGTATGCAGAGCATTTTGAATGTTGGGCTTAATTAAGAGAAATTCCCGACACTTCACCTGCACGAAGGCCATTATGTCACTGTATAACTGCTTGGAAGAAGTGTACTTAATATTGCTCAGTTATCTGGCAGCCCCTTATGTTTGCCATATCGATAGGGTTGAAAAGTACAAAAATAAATTCATTAAATATTTGTTATTTAAATATCGTTTTCCGTATCAAGACGTCTGCTATGAAACCAGATTGCTTCTGTGTGGTATGCAGACGCTGGAGAATTGACGGGCAAGCTCTCCTCTTTGTTTCTTTATAAACTGGTTAATGGGATAATTCACTGTAGTGATCTGCTGAGTATGGTGGATTTCTTGGTCCCCAGGCGTCAACTTTAATCTCCCCTTGTTCAAAGGAATAGGACCAATTATGGTCAAAAAACGTTTATTGACCGCATGTGTCAAAATTATAACAAATTTTATTACAATTGTACATCTTCAATATTGGTCTGTATTTCTTAAGATAGGCTAAGGTTTCGACGCGATTTAAGATTAAATTTTTAAACCCTAACGAGTATTTACCAAATGGGGCGCTGTGATTGGTGTTATATGTTTTTTTTGAGTTTCCGGATGTGAAACTTCATCCCTTGTAATATTTTTGCAACATTTATTAGTGGGTTACAAGTTTTTTTTTTTTTTGTATGTATTTTTAAGTTTTTTTTTGTTTTTTTGTTTTTTTTTTTATTAATTTTTTTACCATTTAGGGATTTATCCCTGTAGTGTACTATACTGTGCATAAATAAATAAATAAATAAATAAGTATTCGAAATTTTTAAACTTTTAAGATGGCATTTTGATCAGCATTAAATTGCTTTATTTCCACCCCAACCTTTAAGTTTCCGGATCTCAAATAAACTCAAATTTGGCACCCTGTAATTAAAAAAGAAGTTTTTTTAAACACAAAATTTCATCAGAAAATTTTGGTTTTCACAATTCATACGCATTAAAAAATAAATAAATGTTTTATACAAAAAAAAAAAACTTTAAAATCACTCACCTTTTCATCTACAATAACAACTGCACTTTTGTCCTGTTTTTTCATGAGGTCAATGCCCAATCTTTCAGCGAACGCATAGTACTGTAAACTGTCCAGTGCGACAAAGTCCAAACTATGGTTTGAACAACCCAAACCTGCAACTTTTATTTTTTCCACGCTCTGGTTACTTTTGGGTTCGAAAATTGCCGGGTGAAGCTTTTCGGCAGCTAAGAAATTTTTACATTTATTTTTTGTAGGACTTTTTTCAGATTTTGCATAGATTTTGGGTCAAGATCTAAAAAACATAAATAGTGCACTGTTACCATATACTTATACTACGCTACCTATCACACCCACATCTCAATTTTACCCCACCCACTTCCCGGTATATACGCTCCTCCCAATGATCCCCACTACCTACCACAGCCACATTCCGATTTTACCCCACCACTTCTTGGTATATACGCTCCGCCCAATGATCCCCACTACCTACCACACCCACATCCCGATTTCACCCCACCACCCTCTTTGCCAATACGCTCCGCCAATGATCCCACTACCGAACACACATCCCGATTTCACCCCACCCACTTCTTCTCTTAAGTAGTAGAAGTGGTAGGGGAAAGGTTATGGGGTAATGGGTGGAGTGACGAGAATGTGGGTGTAGAAAGACAATGGAAAGAGCTAGGAGTGCACGTGGAAATACTGTATTGATATTTAAGAAAGGAGAATGCAGCAATATCTTTTTAAATCGTCTGTGTGAATACATACCTAAAATTAACATTGAAGTTTTATAAAAATTAGAGGCTCCAGAGAAAACTAATTTTTCCTCGTGTTTTTTAGAAGTTTCTTTTTCAGCAATTCTTGGAAATTCTGGCAAAACATCCAAACACTCTCCCATTTTTATATTTCGACATACATTTAGGATTTTCGTGTCCACACTTAAGGTATTACAATCCAACTCGATTTTTCCATCCGAAGGATATTTGAGCTTAGTTGTATTATTTAGAAATGCTACATTAGTTGTAACCGGTGAGAAATGTCTAGTTTTTGGCGTATTTTGTTTAAGACAAGTTCTCTGTAAATGTTGGTGTTCCAAGAAATTTGCTAAAAGCAAATAAGTAACTTAATAATATTTAATCTACAATATCTGCTTATACAGTAACTGGTAGCAAGCAAGGAAGTTTAAAGGTGTATGGAAGCCCAATACTGTAGAACAAAATTGTCCAGGCGTGCAGGGAGCGGGAATAAGGGGGATTGGCCCCGCGGAGATTGCGCAATGAATAGTACGTCAGAGCCGGACTTCCATAATTCTTTGTTACTATCTATAAAGTTGACATCATCAAATATCAAATTCAAGCATTCACTGTTTTTTTATTTTTTGCACAAAATTGTTGGTTATTAAACGATACTACCATAGAATATTTAAAATTATTGTGTAATATTGGATTTTATATCATCTGATATAATATGGAAAGAAGCCTTCTATTTAAATGGTCGATATTTTTGTGAGTTTTGTATTTTTACCAAAAATATTTGTAAATAAATAAAAACACGATTTTTTAAAATAAATTTCAAACATTGTATGATAGTTTCATGTACTTATCACCAATTTTGTGATAAAAGAAGGGTGAGACGGTGTAAATGAGTTTAATCTAATCCTAAGATTCTGGTTGTACATTATTAAGTGAAAATTTTTATAACTGCTTTTTAGGCATATACTTTTCACTAATAACAAACATTCATGAGACAGAATAACAGTGGTTAAAAATGTTTAGTAACCTTTGGTACCTAGGTATCCATTGTAACAGCATCCGTTAAATATTATGTGTCTACAGTATGTCAAGCTTAAAAAGTTGATAATGTAAGTTTAGGAAACCAAAAATGTATTTTTTTTTTAAATACAGAGAAAGCAAAAAGGAACTTTAACATAAAATTGTACTTTCTTTCATTCAATTAGAGGGACCTATATATATTAAAATTTGCCTGGTCTGCCCAGTAATTAATAATTTTGATCCTTTAAAAGAATGTACTAAATTATTAAATGAAATAAAAGTACCTAAATGTAAACCTTATTTCTTTTTAATAATCCACAGAAATACACAAACATTGTGGAAATTATCTAAAAGATAGTTAAGATTGCCTTACTTTTCTTACTGCTATTTCCTATGAAATTTTCATTACTCTATTATTCATAATTGATATATTAATATTTTTTCGGGTACCTAACGTTACGTCTCAAAAGAAGCACCTAATTTAAATATAAGAAATACTTACCTAAAGTAAAAAATGCCGGGTATGTTACCCTTAGATTTGCAAGACAAAACCATACAACCTCTAATCATTTTGTTACGATATTATAAGTAACAAACAATAGTTACAAACAAAATTATAGTCACAATTTAATAAACACTAATCACTAAAATAAGAAGGTTTTTATCAATCTAAAAAACTTCTGCAACCGCAAAATATAGGTACTTACACTAAGCAAAACAATCGAAACCACAACGAAAATGATGAATGATGAGACGACGACGGTTGACGGTACAGCGCGGATATAGTTTCATACGCGCCGCGCGCGCCCTTGCACCAAAAACTTTAGACAACCTAAGACCAAAAACGGTACTACGGCTCTCATAAAGTATAATGTGTTGCCTAACTACACTGATTTATCAGTGTGTAAAGCTAACACATTAAATTATTTCGTGGAATTTTGTTATTGCGCAGAATCGGCGGGGCCAGCTCTGACAGTTATTTTCATACTGGGCTGGACATTTTTTGATCGAATGGGCCATAGCATTGGGCTTCCATACACCTTTAAACTTCCTTGGTAGCAAGTTACAATACAAAAAAAAAAAAATGTTATAACCTATTCTACAAAAAAAACTGGGTTCTTCATTAAAAAAAACGTTCAAGCATTTATTTGTACCTTAATATTTTAAAAATGGTTCTAGTGAGTACTTACATAATCTTTTGCTTTTCATGTCAAAGTTTAATCCCCAATCTTCGCAGTTTTTATATTCCTGAGATATTTCTTGAAGCTAAAATTAATAAAACTGATCAATTGGACTTTTAAAATAACCAGTGTGATTATTCTCACAATATTTGTAAGAATAATCACAGTGATTTTTAAAATTCTTATACATGTAATAATTTTGTTTAACAATGCCCACAGAGGCACAGCTCAAATCGTAGGTACCTAAATCATTCTGAAAGGTCTCAGATGCTTTTAATGCTCACCAAGTCCAATACACAACAAATTTGAACACCTATAGATGCCCCTAAGTGTCAATTTTTTAAATCTTGTACTTACCATCATGTAATAATCACTAGCGCCACGCAAAGGATTCCTAGGGGAAAATAAAATCAGTGTAGGTCCAGGTTGTAAAAAATTCGACAAAAGCAAACTTTTCGAACCGCTGGGCATTGCTTGTGAGCTTGGAGCCTCGATGGTTTTCAAGAGCCATGTAAGTATAGTGTCTACCTTCCAGTCTCCTTTTTCAATCTCCAATACCTATAAAAATTATACAGGGGCTGATACTCACATAAATTTAAGAACAATTTTTTTCTGAGAAATAAATAATAAAAAAATGTCCCATATCTGTACAATTCTATTCCAAACTATTATCTTTCTTAATTTAAAATAACGAATTAACAACAGTTGGCTTACCCTGATTTGATTCCACAAATACAGAGACAATTTATTTTGTGAGTATTTCACTGGCTTAACATAGAAACTAACTCTGGCTAGTGGATCTGCCTCCAAATATTTAAGAGCTGTTGAATAATATACTGAGTATTCTAGGCTTTTTGGAAGTGCATTGAGTTCGGCCACTATAAATGCCTAAAAACACTTGGCGTTGCTTTGAAAGATTTTATAAAGAGAAAATCACAAAAAATTGTTAATTGTTTGGAAAGTTCCGCAACGCCAATTTTGACCAATTTTGGAATAAGTTCGAGGGTTTTTAGGGTGCTAATCACGAATCTAAAAGAATTTTTAGTCGGAAACGTTTCGTTTTTAAGATACCCATCATCATACTTGAAAATCACTATACCTAATTGGGGTTGGATTGATTTTCAAGTTTGATGATGGATATCTCGAACTAAAAAATTCTTTCAGATTCGTGATCCGTGCCCCAAAAAACCCCCATACACCAAAATTGGTCAAAATCGGTGTTGCCGAAACTCTCGAGACAATTACCAGAAAATCTAACAACAATTTTGTTATTAAATCTCTTATTTAAAAAAAAATACATATTCTAATTATGGAATTAAGGAAAATTAAAGTTTCAGTTACCTCATTAAAATCTAATATAGTATCACTAGCCCTCTTTATTGGACTCATAAGTTTCTGCAAGAAACTTATCATGTGGGGGGCACTTATGGGCCCATTGTACTGGATACCAGTACCATAGGTGGGGTAAGCTATCAGTACCGGCCATCTTAAACAAAATCCTGTATAAAAATTATATTTAAAAAAGCAATTATTATAATTTTTTACAAAAAAGTAATGACTGAGGTCAACGTATAAAATCAAATAAGGCCGAATTTGATGACTTTTTGCATATGGGGGTTTTTACGGCGCTGATTACGAATCTAGATCAGTTTTTTCCAGTAATCTCTGGTTTTGAGACCATCAAGTGGACCAATCTCAAAATAGACGCTTCCCCATAATTCCTCCTTCTTGAAACTGATAGTAATCACTTTCAAAAAGGGAGAGTTTTGAGGTTAGTCCACTTAGATGGGTGATAACTTAAAAACCAGAGATTGCGGGAAAAACTGATGTTAGAGTTGTGACCAATGCCTCAAAATACTAAAAAAGCGTATGCAAAATATCATCAAGTGAAATTTTACCAAAAATATAAAGAAACCTTAAAATTGTTACCTGTAAACTTTGCTATACTGATTCCGACACTGGCTACCAGGATGCCAACAATTCACAGCCGCAAAAACAATATTATCCTTCAGGAAATTCGCAGCAGCCTCAAATTCCTGTATCGCAGCCTGGCTCTCCGCATCCCAAGGTGCGTAAAACATAATAAATGACAAATCTGTAGTTCTCGCATGCTCTATTGCTGCCACTATCTCTCCACGATAAAAATCTTTTACTAAAGAATCTTTGGAAAAAATGGGTATGCTGCTGGTGCTTTAGAGACTTTTGGAGGGCTATTAACAGGAAAACACTATAAATACTGTGTCTGGTAAGAAGCAATTTAGATATACCGGAATTTATACTTACTCATTTGTAATAGCTGCGTAGGCCATAAAAACGAAGCAAAATATAGCAAGTTCTCGCAAAAAATTGATCATTTTTATCATGTACTCGTTAAAAGTATCCCTTAGGTTTTCGTCTTGAGTAGATTCACTATCAGAGCTGAGATCAACACTTTTATTATTGTGTTCATTCTTATCACCTGTTTCGTGGCGAATCAAAGGCTTTTTTTTAGTCTTTCCGAGGTATCTCCGTAAAAAATTCATACCCGGTATTGATCATTTGACATTTTAGTTTACGTTTACCTGTTTCTTCGCATTTTTTTTAAATAGGATATTGTAGAAATGGAATAAAAATATCTCTAATCTACGAATTTTTGAAATATGTTAACCTTAAAATACACGTCACTGGAACATAAAAGTCAAAATAGAGGCCCACCAATCAGAATCCAGTATTCGGAAACATATGATTCGTCAAGGTTTTATAGATATGCAACAAGTTATACTAAATTTAAATGGCCGTGTATTGTGGGTGATCTAGTTTTAAATAAAAGCGGAAAGTCACTCTCGTCTAGAGATACCCCGTGATCACGAGCTTCTTGACAGTGTTGACACATGAAACATGCTTTATTATGCAGGACTTGGCTAAAAAATTACATTTTAATGTAATGATTTAGGGCCTTTTTTAATACATCCCCGCATTTTTTCGTCTAAAATATAATTGGGGAAAATAAAAAGCCGCTTTGCTAACCAGAACTAACCATGACCGACTAAAATTTAGGGCTTTTATATTTATCTAAATTATTGGTGGAAGTTATGAACAAAATTTTAACAACGTATTAAAAAAAAACCCGGGGAATATATAATTACACTTTTTAAAAAAAATATAACTTTTAGCATATCAAAAATTATAAAAATGTTGTTAATAACTTCTATGTAGGAATAGTTTAGACAAATTCAAAAGCCTTAAGTTCTAGTCGGTCATGGTTAGTTCTGGTTAGCAAAGTGGCTTTTTATTTTCCCCAATATAGGTATATCAGACGTAAAAATGCGGAAACGTATTAGAAAAGACCCATGGTTTGCTTTTTTTACATTAAATGCATTATTTAGACCACTTTTTAAATAACGCGCCGAGTCTCTGTTATAAAGCGATGTCTGTGTCAACACTGTCAAGAAGCTCGTAATCACGGAGTATCTCTAGACGCGAGTGTATTCGGAAACATATGATGCGTCAAGGTTTTACAGATATGCAACAAGTTATACTAAATTTAAATGGCCGTGTATTGTGGGTGATCTAGTTTTAAATAAAAGCGAAAAGTCGGCTTTTTATCATAAAATTGTTCTGAAACTCAACTTTTCGAGTTTAATTAAATAAGTGTATCAATATGTAGCTTTTTAGTCACCAATAATTATATATTTTAATCTTCAGGCGTATAGCATACTAGATATTACTTGACTCTATGATAAAGTTATCTCGAGCTTAAAAAAACCGACCTTAAGAGAAGTCCCGTTTGTTTTTATACATCAGCGTCCCCTGCCGACGAAGAGATTAGGCATGATAAGCGCAAGAAACGTCGTATTAACAATACAGAAAAGTGCTTTTTCTAATCAAATACCTTCGAAATGGCAGTGCCTTATTTTTTCCCCGTAGCGTAATTTGACGTTTCATAAAAATGAATGAAGTGTAGTGATTTCGCGTGCGTAAACATTCGAAAAACAATTTACTTCAATGGTTTAAACAATAAAGAAGGCTGTGAAAACATAGGAATCACCATTAAATGTCCCGTGTGTGCTTTTGTTTTGTTTTTCGTTTGTTTTAAACATGTCCAATGTACCGCCAAAGTTTTATCAGTTGTGTAGATTGTGCTTATCGGGTGATAACGATAAAAGCTCCACGTTATCAATTTTTGATAACGACAAGGACATCCCGAGGAAAATCCTGCATTGCCTGTCAATTTTGGTAAGATGATTCATCTCTCTCTGATAAGTCATAATTCTGTTTTTAGTTCTTATCTTAACCTAAAACCAGTAGGCTGCGAAAGAGAAATAAAAGCATATAGCTCCTGCGATATCTGTTTCTGTCTTTTGTTTTTAAGCAGTTAAACATCGAGATACCCGAGCTGCATGACCGACTATTTTTAGACGATTTTAATTATATAAATAATTCAGTTTTTTGTTTTAAAACATCTGCCTCGCGTGGGCCTGCTAGGATGCATTGTAATCTTTGATTACAGCGGTCCAAATAAAAATTTTAATGGTTCTTCTGACTCGCACCTGACGTAAGTCGACTGAGATACTGGAAATAGAAAGTTTGGCAAGATACATTATGAGATAAGATGGTTCTAAAATGATAACGCGCCAGTTCTTTGTGTTAAAGCAGCTCGATTTTGCCGCTCACTCTCACGAGTTGGAAATAAAATTCCCAGACCGGTTTTGTTATCAGTTTTATTTGTGATATGTTATTGCAGAAGTGGTTTTAATTTAATTCGGTTGTTGCTAAATAATAAAAATTCCAGGTTGAATGTTATTATACCTATTATAATTTAATTTAATTGCTGGAACTGTTCATACCTGTCTGGGTATATAACCTGATAGATATATAAAACTAATAATAATTCTCGTTTTAATGTTATTAATTAATATCTACAACTGGTACTAATTAATTTGTTGTGTAGTGGGTAGCTGGGTACTTTGTTTTAATAATAATTTTTTAAACTATCAGTCATAAGCAAAGTTTTTAAAACAAAATAGAAGCTGTTGTCGTACCAAAAGTATCACCAATACCATCTTTTAAAAGGTATCCTATTAAAAATTGCCATTTTTCATTTCAGAGTAAATGTCTGTCCCACTAAAAAAACAACTGTCATTTAGGTACCCTTTTGATTCAGCGCAGTAACAAAATCATAGACACTTTTGTCGAAAAATCAGTGTGTGCTACAAATTTAAGTTGGCAACACATTCAGATTTGGAGCAGAGCCTGCGTGTTCTGTTTTCGTGTGCGACGGCGCGTATTTATGTATTTTTATGAAGAAAAAATCAGTAAAAACTGTTTTATTCTTCACCCCAATATTTTCTTTGGTAATTATATAAAAGTGGGGCTCCACTGTTTTTTGCCTTTAAAAAAATTTAAAAATAAAAATATTTACATTTTTTAATGTTCTACTCGTTATCTTATTTAAAAAAAAAATGTTTAAAACTTTACACTTATAATTTTTTAAAATAAATTTAATTTCACCTTCATTTAACAAATATTTTTAAAAAAAAAAGCACAACAAACACTTCCCAAAAATATTATTTTTACTTTTTTAAATGTCAACAAAATCGTCTAGGGATTTTAGACAGTTTTATGTTGGTAGGCCAGGGACCCGCGAAACAATTGAATGGCTTACTTTTATTTTAAATCACAAAAAATAAAAATAATTCAAATTTAAAGGTCATTCAATTGTTTCGCGGGTCTTTTGCGTACCAACATAAAATTGTCTAAAATCTCTAAACAATTTTGTTGACATTTATAAAAGTAAAAAAATATTTTTGGGAAGTGCTTGTTGTGCTTTTTTTTATTAAAAATATTTGTTAAATAAAGGTAAAATTAAATTTATCTTATAAAATAATAAGTGTATTTCCATAAAATCTTCCATTTTGGCTGTAATCAGTTTTAAGAGGGAGGAATTTTAGGAAAGTTGGTGCAGTTTTGAGGTTAGGTCCGAGTGGAGCGTTAAGTATAACTTAAAAACAAAAGTATCCGACAAAATTTGACTTCAGATTCGTGATCAGCTCCCCAAAAAACCCACGTATAGAACAAATTAAAATAAAATCAGTCGTGGGCCCAGTAAGTAAAAAATTGCCATTTTTTCTTGTTGCGCTCCAAAAATACAATGTTAAAAAAAATTAAAAACATCAATTTTTAAATTTTTTTGCAAAAAAATTTTTTTGAAAAATTACCATTTACGGCGAACTGTCGCTCGCCAATATGGCGGATTTGGATCAGAAACGTGATTGGCTGTTCAAGAAGGCCGCGTAGTCAAATTGTTTCTTTACATCATGGTTTTATTATAACACAGCGGTACCTACATTGTTTTTTAAGTAAGTAAAACGTGATTCATGGATTAACTTATTTTTTTCGTAAATTCAAAATGTGATATATGATCCAACCTGCTGACAGCACAGTGAGTCACAGAGATTTATGTAAACTCGATTTATTATGTAAAATACAGAGTATTACAAAAATGGGAGCCGCCTTATTAAAATGCAGACTGGGTGCGTTGGACTATTAAAGTGTCTAGATAAGTTGATTCAGTATGGTCACTTCGGGCTTTCCGTTTTTGTTCCACAGTTAAGACACTCTAAGGCTAAACGGGCAATAAAGTGGGAAATTTAGAAAGTAGCATCGGGAGTTGCAAGAAAAAAATTGTACTGTCTAATCCTTCCGACCAGAAGTCATTTTTAAAAAATGATTGTGGTCACGTGGCTCAGTGCTAAGAGTGCACTATCAGTTTTTTGGTAATTATTTACAAATGGAGTCAAACCTTATTTTTGGCCATAAAAAATAGATGAATTGGGATCGGATCGAAAACAAATATTTATTTTTTAATAATTTTTTCGATTTTACGGGGATTTATCCGGGGGAGACCAGGGGGAAAATATCACAAAATTTATATTTCAATTAAAAAATATATTTTAAGTTTCAAAATAATCGATTTTTTTGCAGAATAAATTTCGTAAATACTTTTTATTCTCATTTTTTTTTATAAGCTTATTGTTATTTTTTTTCAGCAATCTACGTTTAAAAACAAAGAATTTAAAAAAAAAAAAATAATGTAAAATGAGTTTGGTGATTTAGTGTTGGTTATTGTTTTTCAAATTGTTTAGTTTTTGTTATGGGTTTTAATAACTTAACAAGTAAAAATTCAATACTTTAAAAACAAGATTAAAAAAAAAAAAAAGGATTGAAATTTTTAAATTTTTGTCTTTTTAATTATCACTTAAGAGACTGATTTTTTAAAATTTTAAAGTTGTTTTTTTAGTTAAAAAACTAACTTTTTTATTTTTTTAATTGTTCATTTTTTATGTATTTTCAGAAAAAAATATATCAAAAACATCAAAAAAAGATAAAATAGAAATTTTATCCAAAAACATGAAAACCAATATTTTTTAAAACTTTTAAAGGCGAAATATTTATTTTTTCCTTCCACATTTTTTTATCATAAATGTGAAGTAAAAACAACCAGAATAAAAAAAATAAAAATGTTAATTTTTCACCCAGATATGGCCAAAAATAGGGTTGACCCCACTTGTAAATTATTACCCGAGTTATTACCATTTTTTTTTTAATGCAAAAGGAGGGGAGTCATGTAGCACCTAGTTTTAAAGGCCTTTTATTTCTCCACTCGACACAACTTTAATTTTAAAAATCGGGCTAGCCATTCCAGACACATATTCATGTCTAACGTCTTACTAAAAAATATTAGTGTTATAGCCTTAATTTGATTCCGGTGAAACTTGCCTATTCTCTAAATGGTACTCTAGACACTCTGACGGTCTAAGGGGGCCTAAAAGAGTTAAAAATAAATACACGTAACAGTTTCTAATGATAAGTGGATGAGATAAAATTCAGTCTCATGGAATATGCAATCAATTTATTTATTTTTAAGTATTATTCAGTCTAATGACCAGTTTTTATTGCCTTTATTTAATAACGAAGACATTACCCATAGACGTAGAGGGCGTTACCAGTGGCGTATATTGACTACAAGAAGTGGGGAGAGCCCAACTGCTTAATTTAAAAAAAAAATAGAAGCAATCTAGGAAAAAAAATTCAGTTATTAGCCTAAATTATATTGTTTCAGAAAGTGAAAGGGCATGCCCCCACGCCCTTCCCCTTAATAAACGCCAATGCTGATAATAAATAAAACTTCTCCTGGTACTAAAATTTAATGTCTCCTGTCCAAGTTGCTAAGGTCTTTACACCATTTTTTCAATAAATATCAATAAATTAATGAGGTACTCTCAAAATATTGATGAAAAAAAACTTTGACTGCTTCTTTTAATATTCTAGAAAAATCAGAATGGACCCAAACTTATATGCAGTACGATTTTCCCATTCCGATGAACTTTGAATAATTAAAAAATGTACAGGGTTTTCATTTATATTTTGACACGCATTTACAACTATAACTAAAAACGATAGAAAAAAACTTCCTTTATAAAAGTTTCATAGTTTTTTCTCTATTATCTTTTGAGCATAATAAAAGAAACAAATGAGCATCAAAAATTTAAGAAAAGTGAATAAGTTAACTTTTTTCAAATGGAACACCCTGTATATTTTTATTTAGAAATAAAGCTCTTTTTATCCCCTTTTTAAAAATATATAGTTTGTTGGTATTTCATTTAGACGTATTGAAAATATTTAAGTTTTTAATTAAAAAATCAATGAAAAATAAAAATCAGCATTGCCTTAGAAAACAAATGATTTATTTATTACGAACTTTAAGTATAAATATTTACAAATTTTCGACGTAACCTCCACCATTTTCTCTGCACTTGAAAATGTTTCTCCTCAATTTACGATTAATCGCGTTGAAAACAAATTCGAACCGGTTCCTATTAAGTAACATTATTTCATTTTCATTTTTTTGTCTTAGTATGTTTATATTTTCTGGCCTTTCGTAATAAATTTTATTTTTTAGGTAACCCCACAAAAATATATCCAGAGGATTTAAGTCGGGGCTATTGGGCGGCCATCTAATAGTGCCATACCTTCCTATCCAAATTCCGTATTTCTCGCTAAGATACTGAGTTACTGGTCCAACATTGTGTGGGGGTGCCCCATCCTGGTGCCAGATAATATTTCTGTATAGCTGAAGAGGAATGTCTGTAAGCAGATTTTCGATCTCATTTTGAATAAAATGCAGATACCTATCTCCCGTTAGAGGTCCTTCAAAAATTATCGGTCCAATAACCTTACTGCCCAACATGCCACACCAAACATGAAGAGACCTACGTCCTTGTATCAACAGGTTGGATTTTGTGAAGGTTTTCAGCCCAATAATGCTTGTTCTTTCTATTATACATCCCCGCCGTAGTGAAAGTTGCTTCATCAGTAAATAAAATGTTAAAAAAAAATCCATCGTTTTGAAGATTACTAATCATTTCTTGACAATAATTAAGTCGTTCAATCTTATGAGCGTCGGTTAAATTTTGAACTGGCAAAAATTTGTAGGGATGAAAATTAGGTTTCTTCAATGTACTGTGAATTTTTCCCCAGGATTTGTTTGTATAATTTGAAACGGAAGGAATTGAACTTTCGGGATTTTCTAAAGTTATATCGCTTAGATTTTGTTTTTTGTTACTCTAAAATAAAACTTAGTTTTAAAATAAAGCAAAATATTTAAATCTTGCTCTTGATTTGCACCCCCTGTTCTCGTTTTCTTTTAACGCTTTTTGTTTCTCTAAACCGACGAACAATATAAGTTATCGAGTTTCTCAAAGGTATTCCCTGTCCGGGAAAACGCAAGGGTGGTAAACTTAAGAAAGTGTGCTCGATTTTTACTATTTGTCCGCAGATACAGGTTATGTTTGGACGTCATCCGTTTGCCCATTTTGCCCGGAAGGTAGATTTATTTTATTATTTTTGTTAAATATTCAACTTTTAAAAACTATTTTGGATATGCACCTACTATTAGAACTGTAGTGATGAGCAAAGCAAGACCAAGACCAAGACCGGGCTAGTCTTGGTCTTGGTCTTGGTCTTGCAAGCCTGGTCTTGGTCTTGGTCTTGCAAGTCAAAGGAAAGTCTTGGTCTTGGTCTTGGTCTTGCTGCAAGAGTCTTGCTGGTCTTGCTTTTTTTTTGGTAGTAATAATTTAGACTAAGTAATATTGAATAAAATATATTTTTTTAATACTTAAAAACAAATAAAGACGGAAACTATATTTTCTGCATTCAAATTATAAAATATGAAAATTTTAACCTTACACATACGTTTGAATTATTTTAAAAAGCATATTTTAAATGTAGGGATTTATTTATTTATGCTCCACTTTTAGTTGAATTGAGACACAACCGGTTTTTATACATTTAGTGGCACATAGAAACATTTTAGTGATAAGAATTATTTAAATTTTCTTTGAAGAGGCATATAAAACTAAAAGAAATACAAAACTATGTACTGTGTGAGCAGAAAAAAAAACTTTTAATTTCAACCAGATGTAAAATTTTCATGAAAATGATTTTAATTTGTAAACATTGGTTTCTGATTTAAAAAAAAAATATTCAGAAATCTTTTCAGTTCATATAAACTTCTTATTTTTAAATTAGTCAAACATTTGCCGTACAAATATTGTATAAACATCCTGCATTATACAGGGCGGCTTAATACTGTGACAAAGCTGGATATCTTTTATTATGGTGAAGACTGAATATAAAAAAATTAAAATGTGAAATTTTTTGCTATTCCAGAATTTTCCAAAGAAAACCCCCTTATTATTTTATTATTTATGACAAAAAATCCATTTTAAAAAATCACCACCCTGTATATTATGCCGTAAAATTGTTAAACTATCATATAGAAACAATGTCAACGTTTTTAAATGTTCGGTTTTGATAAAAATGACGTCATTATTATTCTTTTTGCAATGTTTTGTCTTTTACGTTTAAACCGAAAGTGATATTTAAAATCCATTTGTATAAAAATTATTCTTATTTGACATGAAAAATACATTTTTTATTATTTCTTTTTAACATTTATATCTTACTTTTAAGAAACAGTCTAATGGTGCCACTTCTTTCAGTGTGGAAAAAATATAATTTTTTTCTGGATTTTGAAAATTTTTTATCTACCCTGTAAGTGGCAACACTAAATAGCCAATTAAAAATAAAACATTAGGAATATAAAGGTTATTTTCAGATTCTATAACTTTTGTGCCCCTAGCTTTTCTCTGTCATGAACGGTTTCGGAAATATCCTGCTTTGTCGGACCAATTGAGTAACAATCCTATTATTTTCGAAACATGTTATTGAATTTACTCATAATCGTTGTTAAAGAACTTTATAAAATAACAAAGTGTTTCATTTAATTATTATTTTATTAAAGAAACCTGTTACTCATTAAATAATCGCCTTTTTTGGCAGTTCTCGCACATTTTTTGTCATTTCTGTATGAAATACCTTTGCATATTGAATATAAAAATTAAATATTAATATATTTTAAAAAAAGTTGCAGAACTGCAAGAGTCTTGCAGGTCGGTCTTGGTCTTGCGTAGTCTTGCACTCCTCGGTCTTGGTCTTGGTCTTGGTCTTGCAAGCGAAAAGGCGGTCTTGGTCTTGGTCTCGGTCTTGGTCTTGCAGCAAGACCAAGACCAAGACCGGTCTCGCTCATCACTATAGAACTGTAATGTATAACATTTTAAAAAATTTAGCCTTTATACTACTTGTAAATAAAACAAACAGGCAAACGGATTACGTCACAAATACCGAATTGACGTTTAAATTGCCGTATATGGGCTTAAATGGGATCGAGCACTCCTTGTTAAGTTTATTACCCTTAGGGAAAACGTTGGTGATATTCATAGCGAACTTGCAAGATGTTTTCATTATTTGCGTAGAAAAGACGTATTATTTCGTGTTTTTGATCTTCGGTATATCATATAGTTAAGTATTTTTTTAATGTAAATGAAGCGACGCCAAAATATCAAGACGTGTCAAAGGTGCTGTCAAAACGTATAAACAAAGCAAGTCATTTGTTTTCCAAGGCAATGCTGATTTTTATTTTCCATTGATTTTTTTAATCAAAAACTTAAATATTTTCAATACGGCTAAATGAAATACCAACAAACTATATATTTTTAAAAAGGGGATGAAAATAGCTTTTATTCTAAATAAAAATATACAGGGTGTTCCATTTGAAAAAAGTTAACTTATTCATTTTCTTAACTTTTTGATGCTCATTTGTTTCTTTCATTATGCTCAAAAGATAATAGAGAAAAAACTATGAAACTTTTATATAGGAAGTTTTTTTCTATCGTTTTTAGTTATTGTTGTAAATGCGTGTCAAAATATAAATGAAAACCCTGTACATTATTGCCCGAGTAATGGAACAATTCGTCCGCCCGCTTATAAGTGAATCCATAAGGATAGCGGCATTCTAGCGGTGGAGCGGCAGTTAAAATGAGGGGACTTTTGGGCCTCGTTATCCCGAAAACTTTCGATTTTTCGAAAAAAAATTATTAGGACTCATTTTTGTAGATTACAAGGCGGTCTTCATTTTTTATCTAAACAAAAATTCTTCAATTCACATATTTTGGCAGATATTGGCGGAAAACCCATTTTTCGGGCTTTGAGGAGCCATTTTTAGCCCTTTCCCACCTGTTAATGTTGATAAACTTTGTTTTACCAAAAGCATCCCCAATTATACTGATGTCGTATAAGGTAAATTATGGATCTATTTTCTAACCTATATCTTTTAATTCCTTGAAGGTAATTAAATCTCCAAGTGCGTAATGTGTGCGATTCCATTACTACTTGTCTTTTGTGTATTTTGCGGTATTTAAATCCCATTTTACAAACAACGCTATGGAAGGTGGCACGGCTAATATTTATATTGGTTTCGTCTTCGTCTAGCTTCTTTTTCAGTTTATCCAAGGTAGGAATAACTCCGCTTTCATAAAGACAATATATTTTCCTTCTTATTAGGTCCTGATCACTATTGTCTATATGGTGAGATTGAAAATCACTCCTTTTTTTTCTTTTGTTCAAGTTTTCACTAATAATAATATCCCTTATCGATGATATTGGAGTTTTTGTAATTAGACAGGTTTGTTTTAAAGCTTCTTGTTTAATTAGACGTCTACTGATTAAAGTTTCATATATTTTTCACAACCTGTTTTGCATCCAATGACAAATGATTTCGACGCGACATAGTTATATTCTCGTAAAACAACTTTTTTGAAACTCACAGTAAAAACGGTTATTCAACACTGCCTCTAAAATATTAGCCAAAATATTTATATGACTAATGGTTAATACTCAAGAAATACCTGGCCCACCCCTGCCTTTATAAACAAATGGGTTTACCCAATAACAATAGGTAAAAAAATCGTTAAATGTTTATTGGGGTATGGTCCGTCAAAAGCCATAACGATATATTTTGCGACAGACTATACACGACATTGTTTACCCGAGTTGGAGAAAAGACCGCCTGCTGAACAAAATAATTTCAAGATATCCGCATTAATCCGTAAATCTCCATTTTTCCCACGCGAAAGAAAAAGTTAATTTGCAATCACCGCATGCGAAATTGTGCAACGAATGATTATGGTACACAATTCTAGTTACACATACTCTTAACTATTGGTTTTGGGCCAATTAATAAGATTTACCACATTTCTTGCTTTCAATTGTCTACTTTTCAAGATATCGAGTGTCATATATTAATACAAAGCGTTTCGCGAGAATCGTGATCTGTTTAGTATGTCATAGTACGTACAGGGTGTTTGTAAAAAGACTGGACAAACTGATTACATCAAAAAATGAAGCGATACGACACAAAATAAACATGTTCCTAATTAGCCCAATCAAATTGTCATTTAAAATAAGGCTCAAGTAAGCATGAAATAGGCTATTTAGTTTTATTGTTTAAATTAGTCTATTAGAGTGCTCTCAACAGTATTCTGTGGTTTCCCACCAAAATTTTTGATAGGAGAACTTTTGAGAGCCAAAAAACCACGAATTTTTTGGACTTTTTTTAGTTTTTTCGATATATCTCGGAAACTAATACTCCTATCGTTTTGTTTATTATGTAGTTTTTTAAAGAGCATTAAATTTCCTACAATTTTCATTAAGTAAAGTCTCGTCTAACTCCAACAGCAAGCGAGCTACAGCCCGTCAAAAATTGTCTATTTTCGGCAACATTGCAAAAAATCACCAAATCCTCCTATTAACTCCTTCATAGTTCTTTATAAGTCGTCCAAAGTGGTATAAGAATCATAAAATTAATTATGGTTGCCTTAAAAAAGCCCTAGGTTTGGTTTTTAAAGCGTAAAAGTGAAGGAGGGAGGGGCGAGGTTAGGAGGGAGAGGTGACGCTCAGTGTTACGATCTTATGGTACTACGCGACAAAAATCATAACTCTGATTACACCAAATGCAATTTAAAAACACAAATAAATTGTTATCTACAGCCCGTCGCTTATACTTTCTAAGATGTTTTTAAAGTTGTGGTTAGTGTGCCACGATTCGGGTATACAGTGTGTCCCTAAAATAACCTATAAATTGAATTTGATTAGATTTAAATTTTCTGAGGCTAGCTAAATGGGGATCGGATGTTAACAAAGGCGTTCTAATTATATCAGTATTTGCAGATATTCTAGAGCACTTACGGGCATTATTTAATCGAATTTTTCGATATTCTTTATGTCTTGCTTCCAAAGCATTCTCCGAAAGCTGACCAACTGGTAAGTCAAAAAATTCGATTATATCACCCCGTGAACTAATAACTTATGAACTGTACAGGGTCTTTGATTATATTTACGTGGCTTCTGGAGCCTTTATTATTAAAGGCAGAAAAAAATGTTTTATATAAAAGTTTTAGATTTTTTTCCATATTATCTTTTGAAATTATCAGTAAAAAAATGGAAAAATATAGGCAACTTTAACTTTTTTAAATGGAACACCCTGTATATTTTGCGCTACAATAAAAGATCTTTTTTTTCTGATTTCAAATATACATTGATGATATTTGGATGAACCATTTTTGAGATATTTAAGCCTAAAATATAAAAAAATTAAAAAACAAAATCGTATTAGTATCAAGAAAGCTATGAAAACAATAAAATTGTTTTAATAAATTTGACGTATTGATGTTGTAAAAAGTTGAAATTTATCATTTTAACTATTAAAAGTAGTTTGTATTGCTTTCTTGTCGATGGGCTATTCGGAAGAACAAAAAATCTCTATTATGCGTCTTTTTTATGGTAACAATAATAATGTGACGACAGTGCAAAGGGAATATTACTTATAATATTCTTAACAACGGGTACCATCTATACAGGGTGGTCCACTAAACCGTTGAACTTATAAAAAAAAATCCTAACAAAACTTTTAAAATTTTATCTCTGCTACAATCCAAAATTATTTTCTAGTATACAGGGTGCCTCAAAAAAGAGTTATATCAAAAATTATATTTTTCTTAAATGGAATACCCTATGTTTTTATATGGCAAATGAAGCCTCGGTGGGTTCTGAATTCAACTTTAAATTTGTATGTGGGTCGAATGCAGCGTTGCCAAGCTATGAATTTTTTTTTAAAAGATCAGTCAAAAACATACTTTTTTTAAACTGTTATGTCTCCGCCACGGTTTGTTTATTTTGCTGACAAATTTACATGTAATCTAATGTTGACCTACTTAATCCTAAACTGTCTTCATTTTTTGATTTAATTTATACCGGGTGTCCAAAATATTTATTCAAACATCTCTATTTTTAATTCTATTTTAATTAAATTTCTTAAATACAACACCCTGTATATTATATTGCCGTTAAAAAGCTTTAAGTGTGCTCTTTCAGAAAACATTATGTTTGCCTTATCTATCGCACTATCGTTTTGAAATATTAACGCTTTTCCGTAAATTTACACTCAAATTAGGAAATATCGTAGGCGGCATTGCTCAAGAAATCGAAACAATTGATACTCGGTGCCATACTAATACTACTCCTTTTTGTATAATAAATTTATATCATTTTATTAACATTAAATAAAATTATTCAAAACACAAGACTAATAAAGGTAACATAAATAAATTTACATAAACCCAATTAATTCATTAAATACTCAAACACTCTACCATTTTGCTCTAAACACATATTGAATCTGTCGGTTAAAGATCTATTTACATTTTGTAACATTAAGGGAGTTATTGAATTAAATGCTTCCCTTATTCTTTCTCGCATATTTGTTGCTGTAGTTGGGGGTGTCTTGTAGACCAGTTCTTTAATGTACCCCCAGAAGAAAAAATCAAGTGTCAGATCTGGTGACCTTGGAGACCAAGGAACAGGTCCTCTTCTTCCGATCCAACGGCCTGGAAATTTTTCATCCAGAGTATTTCGTACTCCAGCACTGAAATGAGCAGGTGCCCCATCTTACTGGAACCACATCCTTCCTAATAGTTGTAGTGGTATATTTTCTAGCAGATTATCAAGATCTTCTTTTAAAAAATTTTGAAAAATATTTCCATCAAGGTGTCCATCAAAAAAATGGGGCCCTATATTGTGTGGTTTCCAATTATGCCTCCCCAAACATTTATACTCCACCTATGTTGCTGGTCAACAGTCCTCATAAAATGTGGATTAGCATCGGCGTAAAAGTGTAAATTATGCCTGTTTACATGACCATTATTGTGGAATGTCGCCTCATCGGTAAATAATACAATGTTAAAAAATCGTACATCTTCTCTAATTCGAGCAAGACCCCAATTAGAAAAATTTATCATATTTTCAAAGTCTTGTCCTTCAAGTGCTTGATTCAATTGCACACGATATGGATGAAACTTATTCTTACTCAACATTCTCTTTACAGAAGTTTGACCTAAGTTCAGTAAATCACTTATGTCCGCTGTACTTCTATGTGGGTCTTCAACAACAGATGCGACCACGTTAAATTAATTTTCTTCGTTTACCACTGGCTTTATTCTTTCATGCTTTTTGTCAACTGTTCCAGTCCTGTCAAATTTATCCATCAATTTTTGGAATGATCTTGCATCTGGATGTCTTCTCTCGGAAACTCTACTGTATACTCGGGATGCCGAAGACAATTCTTAAAACATTCTCCAAGAATATAAAGGCTGGTTTATAAAGACAACTTTAAATTTAATTTAACTTTAATTTAACTTTATGTAAGATCGTTGCACACTAATATATGGCGCGTTTATACACACTTTAAGAAAACTTTAACTTTCTTTTATTTAAGAAGTTGGCCAACTTTTATCTTCTTAAAGTTAAATTAAAAATAATGAAAATGAGCATGCGCGGGGCATGAACCAAACTTAAAATTCGCCTAGCCGAGCTGTCATCTTTAATTTTAACCCGATTTACGTAACAGAAAATTCGGATATCTTTATTAATTATTTTAACACCCTGTATAATTAAATAAAAAATTGAAGATAGTTTAGGATAAAGAATGTCGACATTAGATTACATGTAAATTTGTCAGCGAAATTAACAAACAGTGGCGGAGACATAACAGTTTAAAAAAAGTATGTTTTTTTTGACTGATCTTTAAAAAAAAAAATTCATAGCTTGGCAACCCTGTATTCGACCCACATACAAATTTAAAAGTTGAATACAGAACCCAAAGGCTTCATTTGCCACATAAAAACATAGGGTATTCCATTTAAGAAAAATATAATTTTTGATATAACTCTTTTTTGAGGCACCCTGTATACTAGAAAATAATTTTGGATTGTAGCAGAGATGAAATTTTAAAAGTTTTGTTAAGAAAATTTTCTTATAAGTTCAACGGTTAAGTAACTATTTACCGACGCGCGCTTAGTGGACCACCCTGTATATACTATTAAATACATAGTAAGAAAGTTTATTGAACGAAAGAGCTTTAAAATGAAGAAAATGACTGCAGCACGACATGAAAACAAGGTTTTGGATATCCTCGATTTTTCAGGATAATTATTATACTTTTTCTATTGGACTTGCACTAATTACTTTTAATAATTTTAGAAAATCCTGAAATATCAATCTCGGATGCGGCATCTGAACTTAATAAAACAGATTATAAAATTTATTTAACCTTAAAATTTTACAAATTTTATCCTTATAAATTTATGTCCGTTCAGAACCTTCCTGAACAAAACATGAGGACCGACCTAAGTATGCTTGGAAATAGCTAGGTTTATGCAGCACGATCCAAAGTTTTTTTAAATTCTATTCACCGACAAGTCTTCTTTCACTTTAGCAGGAATGTTTAATCACAAAAATAAACATTATGGGTCCAGAGAAAACCCTTACCAAATTCAGCAACATAAAAATTCTATTGTTTCCATGGCTTTCTTGATACTAATATGAAACTTTTTTGTAATTTATTAATAATTTAACCTAAAATATCTCAAAAATGGTTCTTCCAAATATCATCAATGTATATATATTTGAAATCAGAAAAAAAAATTTTTTCGTTGTGGCGCATAATATACAGGGTGTTTCATTTAAAAAACTTGAAATTTCCTATATTTTTCCATTTTTTTATTGCGATATTTTTTAATTGATAATCTCAAAAGATAATATGGCAAATATCCTACAATTTTTATATAAAACATTTTTTTCTGTCTTCAAAAATAAAGGCCCCAGAAGCCACGTAAATATAATCAAAGACTCTGTACTGGGCATATAGTACCAATTATACAATGGTAAATATAATGTTCTTGTCCGATCTAATAAAAATTTAAATTCATTTGTATTAATTTTATAACCAGAAGCTATGATTTTTAAAATTAAACAAACATTTTTAATTAATTCACAATTTACTCCCGTGATTTCTGCACTTATTTGTGGGTTATGGAAAAAAACGCGTAGGAGTATTTCCTTCATTTGTGGGGCCATACCCAGGCTTAGGTTTATCAATTACTAGACCCATTCTAGATTAAAATTCACATTGGATTTTTTTGTTGTTTTCGAATATTGTTTTTATTTTCTTCGCCTTTGACTTGCCAACTTTTAATTTCTAATCGATATGATATGTTCAGCAGACACTTAAAAAACGTATTCAACAATGTTTAATTGACAAACAAATATATTTGAAACACTATATTTAAAACATATCCATTAAATATGGTAAATAGCATTTCGTATGAGATTTTTACGGAATTACCTTTACAGATAAGCTCATAAGGTTTTAATGCGTTTATTGATGCGTTGATAATATGTTCCCCATTTCAAACTATGTCTTCATCTTCTTTCATAAATACAAACTTTATTGGTTTTTTTAAGTCAACTATTTTCAACCCTAATCAATTTTATGTTTCTTATAATATTTTGGACGAGTTATAAAGAAATATAAAAGAGTTAATAGGAGGGTTTGGCGATTTTTTGCAATGAAAATAGACAATTTTTGACGGGCTGTGGCTCGCTTGCTGTTAGAGTTAGATGAGACTTTGGTTAATGAAAATTGTAGAAAATTTAATGCTTTTCAAAAAAGTACAAGATAAAGAAATCGATAGGACTATTAGTTTCCGAGATATATCGGAAAAACTGAAAAAAGTTCAAAAATTTTGGTGGGAAACCACAGATTACTGCTATTAGCACCCTAATAGACCAATTAAAATAATAAAACTAAATAGCCTATTTCATGCTTACTACAATGTACAGGGTCTTAATTATATTTACGTGGCTTCTGGAGCCTTTATTTTTCAAGACAGAAAAAAATGTTTTATATAAAAATTGTAGGTTTGTTTTCATATTATCTTTTGAAATTATTAGTAAAAAAATATGGCAATTAAAAAATGGAAAAATATAGGCAACTTCAACTTTTTTAAATGGAACACCCTGTATATTATGCGCTTCTGATTTTAAATATATGTCGGCATTACGTATTTTTTTAAAAGAACATTAAGATAAGGATTTGTTTTTATTAGAAATGAGCTTAGTGTTGAGTTTTTGGTTACGAGCGACGGTTCGGCCGTCCATTAATTATTCTTTATGAGTCTGGGTTAATGTTGATTTTAAGTTTGTTTAGAAATAAAATAAAGGACATGAGTTGATATTTGTTTAGATATCGAGGAGAGTAAAAAGAAGCCGGGAATGAATACTTTGAGAAGGATTTCGATAGATAGTTTTTTAGAGAGAACTGAACGTAGAGACACCGGATTTATTTTATTTTTATTCGTGACAGTACTTTTGCATTGTTTTTATCTATAGACTGTAGTTTACATGTTTATTCGTGTTGTTTTGTTTAATCCGTGTTTTAATCGTTTATTTAGTCAAAATAATAATTAGTTGTGTGTTTTGACGGATTGCCGAGTATTATTTATATTAATAGGACATGTCTACCGATAATATTACCCCATTCTCCGACATATATATATATATATATATATATATATATATATATATATATATATATATATATATATATATATATATATATATATATATATATATATATATATATACATTGATGGTATTTGGTTGAACCATTTTTGAGATATTTAAGCTTAAAATATAAATAAACTGAAAAAAAAGTATCAAGAAAGCTATGAAAACAATAAAAAAAATTTAATAAATTTAACGTATTAATATTGTAAAAAGTTTTTTAACTATTAAAAGTAGTTTGTACTGCTTTCTTTATCGATGAGCTATTCAATAGAACAAAAATCGCTATTGTGCGTATTTTTTATGGTAACAATAATAATGTGACGACAGTGCAAAGGGAATATTACTTATTTCCTTAACAACGGGTGCCATTTATAGAAACTATTAAATACATAGTAAGAAAGTTTATTGAACGGAAAAGCTTCAAAATAAAGAAAAGGACTGAAGTACAAAATAAAAACAAAGTTTTGGATATCCTCGTTTTTCAAGATAATTATTATACTTTTTCTATTGGACTAGCACTAAATACCTTTAATAATTTTAGAAAATCCTGAAATATTAATCTCGGATGCGGCATTTGAATTTAATAAAACAGATTATAAAATTTATTTAACCTTAAAATTTTACAAATTTTATACTTATAAACTTATGTCCGTTCAGAATCTTCCTGAACAAAACATGCAGGACCGATTTAAGTATGCATTGGAAATAGCTAGGTTTATGCAGCAGGATCCAAAGTTTTTAAATAAAATTCTATTCACCGACAAGTCTTTCTTCACTTTAGCACTCTATTAAATTACAAAAATTAACATAATTGGTCCAGAGAAAACCCTCACCAAATTTAGCAACATAACAATTTTATTGTTTCCATGGCTTTTTTGATACTAATATGAAACTTTTTTGCAATTTATTAATATTTTAACCTAAAATATCTCAAAAATGGTTCGTCCAAATATCATCAATGTATAATATATATTTGAAATCAGAAAAAAAGATCTTTCGTTGTAGCGCATAATATACAGGGTGTTTCATTTAAAAAAATTGAAGTTGCCTATATTTTTCCATTTTTTTATTGCGATACTTTTTACTGATATTTTCAAAAGATAATATGAAAAAATCCTGCAATATTTATATGAAACATTTTTTCTGTCTTCAAAAACAAAGGCCTCAGAAGCCACGTAAATATAATCAAATGGGACACCTGATTTATTGGTACGTTTTGATGGCGGCTCATTTTGTCGATACGTTTCAATAAAAAGAATCTCTTATTTATATTTTTTGAGATGTGAGGACAGCCAGAAGTCAGGGGAAGCTAAATCTGGCAAAATAGGTGGATGTTGCAATGTTTTCTAGTTATCACCACCACCTTCGCGTGGTTTTAGCTGTGTTAGAGGGTGCATTGTCTTGATAAAAAAAAAATATTTTCTCTTGTGTAGACTAGATCTTTTTTTACAAATTTTTACATCCAATGGTTGAAAAGGTTAAAATATTTAACCTAGGATTGTAGTTTTACCAGCTTGGAGGCAATGCACGAACAAAATTCCTTTTGTATCCCAAAAAACTGATATTAATTGACACTATCTTGGCCGATTTATTTTTGGTTCTCGCTACTTCTTAGTCTCTTATTTCATTTACTCGCGTCTAGAGATACCCCGGCTCACGAGCTTCTTGACAGTGTTGACACATGAAACATGCTTTATTATACAAAGACTTGGCGCGTTATTTAAAAAGTAGGCTTTTTCTAAATAATGCATTTAATGTAAAAAAAAAAACAAATCATGGGTCTTTTCTAATATATCTCCGCATTTTTACGTCTGATATATAATTGGGGACAAAGCCGCTTTGCTAACCAGAACTAATCATGACCGACTAGAACTTAGGGCTTTTGAATTTGTCTGAATTATCCCTACATAGAAGTTATTAACAAATTTTTTATAATTTTTGATATGGTAGAAGTTATAATTTTTTTTAAAAGTGTAATTATATATTTCCCGGATTTTTTCTAATACGTTATTAAAATTTTGTTTATAACTTCTACAAATAATTTGGACAAATTCAAAAGCCCTGAGTCTAGTCGCATGGTAGTTCTGGTTACAAACGCTTTTTATAGCCGAGTCTCTGCATAATAAAGCGTTTCATGTGTCAACACTGTCAAGAAGCTCGTGATCTCGGGGTATCTATAGACGCGAGTTTATTTATAATCCAGACAGTCAAGCTTAAAATAGTGTCATACCTCCAATTTTTTTTTATGTATGCACCGATTTTCTTGAAAATTTGGAATTAAGCTTATTTTACCCTCCATATCAAAATCTATATGGTCGCAAGGTGTGCAAATTGTTTTTAAGGGGTGAAAACCACCCCTTATCGAAAAAATACATTTTATAGGTTTTTCGGTCTTTTTTTCGTTTCAAATGTCTTTTATTTATGTAGGATAAATATCCTAACTTATTGTACAATATACAATTGGTGTATTTTGAAATATCAAACCTTAAGAATCTTTAAAAACTACCCTTTTGATGAAAATAATATAGAAAAAAATCTTTTAACGATTTGTAACATTACAATTGCAGTTTTACTGGAAAAAATTTATAGCATTTTAATAAAATTATTAGTTATCACTTTTCAACCCCTAAAAACTACCCCTTTGCAGAAAATGCAATAAACAAATATCTAATGACTGCCAATTTTTAGATTTTGCGTAATTTTAGTATTACAGTTATCTCTACTTGAAATAATTTTTAATTGTCTACACCCTAGCAACCCTTAAGAACCACCCCTTTGACAAAAGTAAAATGAAAAAATATTTTTTAATGACTACTGATGTTTTGATTTTAAATTTTGTTGGTTTTAAAGTTTATTCTCTGAACACGAAGTAATTTTTAATTGTCTACACCCTGCCAACCCTTAAGAACCACCCCTTTGCCAAAAAAAAATAAAAAAAATTATTCAAAAATATTTAATATTACATTGTACATTCTTCATGAATAAAAATTTATTATAAAGAAATAAATAAAAAACAATTGAAAAATGAAGTTTTTTTAACAAAAAATCGCACTTTTCAATTGCCATTAATTCAAAACTATTGATCTGCCGAAAAAACTTGAAATGATATTTTTTACTTCAAATTTGCTCATCTATCGATTTCTGGGGGTATTTTGGGTAAAAAATTGCCCACCCCCGAGAAGGGGTGGTTAGTTGTGGTTAGATTTTGCTTTTCTACCATCCATCTATCACCTGTCAAAATTTCAAATAAATCGGTGCATATATAAAAAATTCGGAGGTGAAATGCTTGACGGCCTGGACTATTTAAGAGCTTTATACCGTTCAATTATCCACATTTACACTGTTGCCAAGTTTTATCATTCGACAAAATTTGTAATGGGAGATTAAGATTGATAACACTCAAGAATATGAAACAAAACGGGTAATGGAGACTCATTGACGACATTTTTAGTTGAGACTGGAAAATGGACCTTCAAGTCCACTATTGTTTCCGTTTTAATTTTTTTTTCTGTATTTTTTACTTGATTTTTTATTTGATTTTCAGATTGAACAAGAAGATCTCCTCCCGAAAATAATCTGTTTTAAATGTTCGGAGCAGCTAGAAACGTTTTCGAAATTTAAAGAAATCGCCACCAAAACCGAAGAAGTGTTAAAGAATTTCATTTTATACGCCGAGCAGCTGAGTGGCAGCGAAGAGGTAAGTAAAACAAGTAATTGAAAAAAAGGCGGAAGCGTCAGGAAACAAGTGTTTTCCGCCGCATTCACCTATACCTAAAGTCCAAAATTTCTGTCAGTGACTCATTTAATACCGGCCAACCAACCAACAAGCGGCTGAATAAAAATCAACACTAGTAAATGATTTTTAAAAATTTAATACGAGATATACTTTTTCCCCTCAAATAACAGTGAACCGGCCAAAGTTTCATCCCCCGTTGTCATAATTCGCGAAAATGAGTTACCAGCCAGCGATCGCACTTAAAATAGCACGCCAATATGTATGAAATCATTGTTATCAGAAGACAATAAAAGTGGCAAACACATTCCATTTCCTTGAAAAGGCAAATAATCCTATCGACAGGGTTTTCGTGCTGTTCGATGATTTTATTTAGTTATTATTGATTTTGGGCAAATTTTGTAAGTTTAAATTTTAATTGCTTGAATTATTTTCTAAATATTATAAATTTCTAATAATTGTAGTATATAGATATTGTTTTGTGCCAAATTTTTTAATAGTTTATCTTATTTAGTGTATATAATTTTTATAAAGATTTATGTTGTTAAGTGCTTTTAATTCTGTAAACTATGAATATTTAACCAACTTTACCCCCCAAAAAAAAAAATCAGTTAACGTTAAAAAAAAACAAATAATGGTTAAAAATGTTTACCATGGGATTCGGAACGAAATCCCGAACTAACCACTTTGGATGCTGCAGAGATTGTGCAACTTTAACAAAAATTTTTCGCGTACGGGATTAGGTTTTTTAAAGGAAAAAAATCAATTAAAATTATGGATCTGAAATAAAATTTTTTTTATTTTTACTTTTTTCTTTTCGATTGTTAAACATGAATCCAAAACTGTTTTTGGCTGCCTCTTATTATTTAAAAAATAATAATAATTGAAATTTTTTAATTCACCAAAGACATATTCCTTTAAATTCTGTCATTTGCACGAAAACATATTTAAAAAACTCATCTATGTTAATATTAAAAAAAAAACACTTAAAAGTAAGGGAAAAAAACCTAATTTTTAATAAAAGAGGGAAACGTCGATTCACTCGAAATTCTAAAAATGTTGACCTGTTACCAGGTTGTAATAGTTTTCTTGATTTTTTTTAAGGTATGCGAACCTTGCTTCCCCTCGACCCCAATGTTTGATCAAAAATATTCTCGATATGGAAATCCTAAATATGGAACACGAAAGACCCGAAATAGTTATTGGATTCTACAAGCTGATGATCTCGAGCTTTCTGTTCCTTATAAATGGATATTTTGATGAAGCAATGCGTTTTTAAAAAGTATGAATAAAAGTATTTAATATTAAAAAATTTCAAAATTGGTGGTGAATTGACAAGTCGTGTAACTTGGATTGTCTATCTTCTGCTTTTACATCTTTTTTTTTTCTTAAGACTAAAATTTTTTTTTTTTTTTGTAAAATAAAAGCAGAGAATAAAATTAAAAAATAAAAAATGTTTTTTGGAAAAACGTTGAAAAATCGCCAAATTGTTTCTATGACCTCAAAATGGAGGTGTGCAAAATTAAGCAAAAAAAAAACATTTTCATTAATCGAATAATACCAAATAATATAAACTGTTACTAATTTAAAGGGTTGATGAAAATGTGAAAATAACTTTTGCTTGTAAAAATATTTCATGTTTAACAAATTTATTTTATTTTCTAAAATGTATACGCCACGGGAATTGATTCCCTGACCCCACAACCCGGGGCGCTCTAAAAGCGACGATGCATTGACAGAAATTTTGGACTTGAAGTATGCTGTTCTTTTTTACGATTTATTTTTATCTTGAATAAATTAAGGAGGTTACTTTATTTGGTCAGATGAACCTGATCCAATGCATTTGTTGGCCGTGGTTGTTGGTTCGCTAGTAGAGCGGTAAAATTGGAGCACGGCAAAAGAAAATTCGTTGAGCCGTATACGCAAGCGTGGACGTGAATGGTCCTTGGCCCCCAACGTCAATGTCAACTGCAGTTGTTTTCCCGCTGCGCCATTATTTTTATCGTAGTGCCACCTATGTATTGATAGTATTAAGTTTATTTATTAAATCTACCAATGGTATATTATTTCATATGGAGAAAAGTGATACTTTTATTGATGCGCTCGTGTTTAAGAGACGAACGGTGTGAGGTTGGTAGTAGAGAGCAAGCCATGAAAAGTAACTTTTTTCCAAATAAAATATCTTTTTAATAGTAATAATCAGTGGCGGCTCGTGGTCAATTTTTCCCCGGGAGGTCATAGGTTAAAATTTCAAATGCAAATGGCTTAACTGATTTTTAGTTAAAAAAAAAAACAATTTAGGCTTTTTATTTCAAAAGACGTATACCCCAAAGAAAAACAAGAAAGAAAATTCAAAAAATAAAGGGTTTAAACAAGATTATTTTATTTGAAGAATTATATTTCTATTTATTAAGAAACATAACAATATAACAAATAATATGCTCGACATCTGTTAAAACAGAAAAATTGCCCCGCATTCTAAAAAAAAATCCCCACACCCGACAGTAAGTAATATCGCTATGCCCGAGTTATGACACTTATAGGTTAAAATAAGCATATTTATATGATAAAAAATGAAAAAAGGGGTTTCTTAACTTACCTAAATAGTCAAATTTTAGTTCAATCCTTCTGTCTTTGGCACTTGCAAAATGATTGATTCTTCTTCCTTGTAATTTACAATATTATTTATAAAGGCCTTTTCAATACTTAACATGACCAACGCAGAGAATCCCACCTTCCCCATTGTGTTGCATAAAAATATATTATTCTGTTCAATGTAGAGCATCTCGCTCTATACAGTTGTCATCGGTGACGTACACAAAATTGTCCCAAAAAATGCACTGTTTCCCAATTTACATTACAAAAACATATACCAACAAAATAAATTCCTAAAATCGTTTTTACAATCCGTTCCCATAATAATCGTATAACAAACAAACACCTTGAAAAATACGTAATTTTGCTCTTCGCGGCTGTTGACCCAGATCATGCGATTAAATGCTTCGGAAAGCAGCCAAAATCCTTAATCGTAATTAGATCGGGAAAACTAGACTCGGCTCCGCTTAAAACAATGCCCGGGCAATGAAGGCAGGTTTTTGGCCAACAAACGAAACCACCGATCTGAAGATCGCTGGGCAAAACTTTGGAATCCAGTAATCGATCAACGAGTTTATCTTAGAATAATAAAGGAAAATTTAAAAAAAATTGAAAAAAAATAGTTTTTTATCTATATCATTATTATGTTTTTTTTTTCGGAAATATTAGTCAAAAATATTGGGAGGTCATTGACCAAATGACCCAATGGAGGAGCCGCCACTGAGTAATAATTAATTAAGATAAGTGGGTTCGCAATAGTTGTTATAGTAATGTAACATAAAGCTGTCAGTGGACACTGTCAACAATATATTTTTTTTAATTGCGTCTCCGATTGCGTTTTTTTTCGTATTGATAACCAGTTATTGAGTAAGTAAATTTTATATTTAATTGAGTAATAAATAAAAAAAATAGTTTTGTTTTTATTTTAATATATATTGAGTTATTGACGCTTGTTTTGTTGTTTGTACGTTGCTTTGATAACTTTTTCCCCCGCCGCGCCGCACACAGGCGAAAATCGGGGAAAAGCCGGCCATAAATAGTAGTAGTGCTGATATGAATCACAAACATGTTTAATCGTGAAAATGTTAAAACTAAGATAACACGTTCGTTTAAACATTTTTTAAAGCCCCTCCCGTTGGGTTCATTTATTGCATTACATAAGCGCTGTGTAAGTACCTATTTCCTTAAAAAAAATAAAACTCTATGAAAAATGTTACTATTATTATTAGACTGTTATTATTTTAACAATTTAAGCAGTTAAGAGTTTAAAATTCATAATAAGAGCGTTTATTTCGGCTCGAATTGAAGTTGGATTGAGGCACTTAACAGAGAGAGAGAGGTAAACCATTTTAACAGAATTGTAGGATTGAGATAGTTAATCCTGCATTTTTTTCCAAATTGACTTGCCTTTGTCACTGTTGAGTGCCTCAATCCGACTTCAATCTGCGCTGAAATAAACGCTTTTTGACTGAAAATTTTTGAAATAAAATCCAAAATGACAAGACTTTTGATATACCTGAGGTTAATAAAATTGCTTATTATAAATTAAATAAAGTTGTGATTTGTTTGTTTTGTTCTATTTAATTTTATAACTAACTTTTGTGTGTAAAAATAAGAGCAATTTAAAATACATGTTAAGAGTAATATATTTAAGTATGTAAAGTATATACAGACCTCACTTAACAATAACTTTGTAATAATAATAAAGCCTAACCTATCTTAATAATTAAAATCAATCAATATCTTCACTATCACTTTCATCAGCAGAAACTGTTGGTTCATCAAAAAATGCCAAAACTTTTGAAGGGTACTGTTTAAGCTTTTTAGCAGATGATTTTTTCATATTGGAGATTAAAGGATCAGAAGATATTAAAAGATTACAAAATATATCCTCCATGTTTTGTTTTCTTGAAAACTTCCGTGCATGAAATTCTCTGAATCTTTTAATATCTTTGTTTCTTGATTCCTGGGCTTCCTCGCCAAGTTTCCCAATTGGAACCATAAAATATGATATATCAGAACTGTGCATTAAGATTTTATGGACGGAAGTTGGCATATTGTACCACGGATACAATTCTACAAATTTTCTGGTCGTCTCATGACAGTAGTCCTTAAAACTATCAATTTTTATATGAAAACCACTAGAAATTGTTAATAAAATTACTCTGAATCTAAATATCAAATCTTGGTCAATGCCTGTAATTTCCGAAGATTTAGCAGCATTCTCAAAAAAATCGCAAATTATCGCAGCAACTTAAGATGGGATCTTACAAAGGACTTATTAAACAATAATTTAAAGCTAATTTAAATGCGGGAAATTACGGGAAATCATACTTTTACTTTAGCAAAAAGTGAAAAATTGAAATTAAAAAAAAATTAATTGTTAACTTTTCAGAACACCAGTATAAAAAAACGTAAAGAAATATTTATAATAAATATTATTTTTAATATTCTACTTACCACCAGCAATAGGCTCCATAGTTACTTTACAAAATTTTCACCCACACTTTGCCGAAAAACTGAATATAAATTACTAATTTTCACAGGCGCTTTTGAATCACAATGAAATAGTCTCCACGAACATCAGCTTTCAACTAAAATATTTCTGCAAGTGACAAGACTAAAAATAAAAGGGTGATTGTTTATTATACCCAGGTAACTAGATAATGAAATTATACTCAGAATAGGCCTTAATTGCGAAGTTGGTATTTCCGATTTATGGCCGGGTTTTCCCCGAATTTCGCTTGTGTGCGCCGGCGAGAAAGTGAAAAGTAAAGCTCTGGCGGAGAAAAAATGAAACTTTGCGGTCGCCTACACAAACAAGTAATGACTGATTTACTGACGTTTGAAGCAAGATTAAATTTATTTCCATCGTTGGTTAAACGTATACCTTTAGGCTACTATATACCTTCGACCAATTTCAGCGCTGACAGTCGATCGATCACTTAATCCAGCCCAAGATGTATAACCCAAAAAATGGGGCATTCTGTACATTAATAAATTTACAGTTTTGTAATTATTTTATAGTTTTATTTATTTATAACATAAGTTCATGTACAAAATATGAACTGAAGCCATAAAGTTATAAAAACAACGTGTTTACATGGGATCTTAAAAATACAAAACTGGTTTATGAACGACTATATAAATGGGTATCTATTACAAATGCTACACTAAGACAAATATCACAAACATAAACTTTTAATTGGGTTGGGCAAATTTAATTTTTATTTAAAAAACAAATCCAAAAATTATTGATACACTAGAGTCTCGCTAATCGGAACCCCGCTAATCCGAAAATCCGCCCAATCCGAATAGGGCCAGGACACAAAAAAATAATAAAATTTTAGTACTAGAAAAAGTAAAATAAAAACAAGTTTTTTCAATTAACGTCGTACGTTTATTAACAAAATTTAATAATAATTTATTTATTTGTTAGAAACTTACGAATTATTGACTAGAACAATTTAAAGTCAGTGTTTTTTTATCTTGGGACAGTCCACGAAAGCTAATGCCTAAGTACTAACGTACCGTGGGTGTCTTCAATGTGGTGAGAGGGAGTTTGTTCACACGGGACTTAAATTTTTGGAGATTGGGAGGAGAAGGGAAAACTTCCGCGGGCAGCAGGTTCCATAGTCTTGACACTCTAGGGATGAAGGAACGAAGAAGCGAGAAGTTCGGGGCCTCTCTAACTGAACTGTAAAAGGATGCATAAAAGTTGCACTACGTGTTGCTCTGTTGGGAGCTGCCAGCTTCTGGCGCAATGCACTAAATCGACTTTACACCATCTATTAAAGGTGTATTTGGCATACCTTTAATGTTTTACTTATCAGACGCTAAATATGCCTCAAAAAGACAGTAGTATGGCATAATGTGACACAATTCCGCCTAATCCGAATTTCCGCTAATCCGAACAGGGTTCGGTCCCGATTAGTTTGGATTAGCGGGACTCTAGTATACAAGGACTTCCAATCCTGATTCTTAATATAAAAATATGGAAAATATCCTAAATATAATTTGATTTTAATAGTATTACATATTGGAAATACATTTTCTCGTTTTTTTATACTTTATATACAGATTATGTCAAAATTAAATCATATATTTCGATGTTAAAATAAAGAAAATTGAGAAATAAATAATACTGATTTTCTAGTTTAAGGTAGGACTTCTTAAGGGATTATACATCACCTGCGTTGCGAACGGATAATTTTGATTCATCCTGTATCTTCTGTACTTCAAGAACGCTATTACTACAGCCACCATGGTGGTTAAGCACAAGACTGCTGATACTATCAATAGAATCACGCGTATCGTCTTGAAATGGTGGTCAATGAGATGTATGACTCTTTTACTCAGTTTCTAAAACAAAAAAGAAGAGTTGCGTGAACATTTCCTCCTTGTAGGCTAGTAACATTTCGGGAAATGTTTCGGTAAATTGCAACATTGCTATCCATTGAACTGTAATGAAATATTTTGGGTCATTATAAGAGCTGGGACGGATCGTTTAAAAAGGAATCGATTTACGGATCCGGATCCCTGTAAGTGAATCGAATCACCAGGAAAAAAGGAATTGATTCGTATTTATCGGATCACGAATCCGGATCATCTTTAGTTTATAGACTTACAAATGGTAACTACGATACGAATGATACTACATAATCCTGATGATAAATCAAACGTCAAAGACTTAGGCACGGAGTCTGAGCCATGAAATATATTTTTGGTCTCATTTTAAAGTTCTGTAACTCTTTGCCAAATTAGTTTTTGGTAAATATTCTTTAAATTTGAATATGTTATTTCTGAGATCAACATGAAACAACCCTTAAATGGATCATTTTTTGCGATGTTAGATCTTTATAAGGTTTTTAAATGTGATTCTTGAGATAACCTTACGCAGCTTTTAAATGGGACATCTTATTGTAATTTTACAGGTAGTTTTACAGGTACGGTTTAAGAATTTATCTGTTTGCGGAATATAAAAATGTACTAAATATTAAATGCATTTTTGTACACACCTTAAATAGAAATAATAAAATGTCCCAAGTCCCTCAGATTATCTCGAGGATAACATTAAAAAATTATCAAGATCGAGAAATCAATACTTGTAAGATCAAATGCAAGTAATATTTATGCCGGTTTTTAGATACCATACTCTTTGGTTACGAAAAAATGGGTAATTGTTTCATATAGCGTTGGCTATTTAAAAAGTTTTTGAAAATTTTTTTTTACGGCTACTTATACAGGGATGCGCAAAAGTCCGGAATAAAATTATCTTTTAACCCCAGTAACTTAGGAAAAAACCTGAAACACCACGTCAATTGATTTTAAATTGAAACGCATTTTTGGCAATAAAATTAAATTTTTTTTTAAACCCCCCTTAGCTGCAACCCCCCCAACTTTTTTCAATGGAAACCTATGTCGTGTATGGGCTCATTTTAAGCTCGTAAAAAATGGAATTTGACCATACCCTTTCTTTTTTTTAAACTTATATGGGGTTATCAGGAAATGGAAAAAAAATCTTTTAAAAACAAAAAAGTTAGAAATACTACTTAGTGCTATCACGGGTGAATTTAACAGATGCTGAAAATGCCCTCCACCCTCTACTTGCAGGCTCCTAGGCGATGGTAAAACCCGTCACGGAATTCCGAATTCTGTTTTTAGATCTTCAATATTGGGCCCCATTTTGATAAACCTTGTCTTTCAGATATCCCCAAAAAAAAAAAAAATCTAATGGCGTTAAGTCTGGGGATCGTGGCGGCCATTCAATTTGGGCCCCCCGTCTAATCCAGCGTCTGCAAATATTTCATCGAGATATTCCTAACGTTAATACCAAAATGTGGGGGAGCGCCGTCTTGTTGGAACCAAAGTTTTCAGTGGGGATATCTGGATCTGCTTCATCGAATCATTATTTCCTCACAAAATTGCAAACGCCTGTCTATCATCTTCCAAGGCTCTTGGACAAGATATACCTTATATGGGTGGTATTTTTCTGTTTTCAAAAACCTCCCAATCGTACGTCTAGACGCAGGATTGTTTGGGCTAAAAAGAAACCGTTGACAAATGTGGATCTTCTTGCAGAGATACGGCAATGTCAATTTTTGATCTTCGACGAAAACATGTGGCCGGCCACTTCTGGGCAAGTCCTTCACTGTACCATGTTCTTCAAATTTGTGTAAAATCTTACTCACAGTAGCCTGGGAAATTGATTTTTCGGATATTTTGCATTAAATAAGTACACACTTTATTTTGACTCCATTCTATCACATCCCAACAATATCAAGACTTCGATACGCTGCCTCTCTGACAATCCATTTTTGTTTGGCAAATTAAAAAAAAAACACTTTGAAGGTACACAATTAATAAACTAAACAGATTTTAATTTTACCCAAAAAGCCACAATTTTAAAACTGAGTCAAAATTTTTTTTTTTATCAGGGCATTAAATTTGGTACAAAAATTTAAAGCTTTTTCTCTTTTTGAATACACTGCTCAACAATTGCTTGGGATTTTAATTTTATGTGTAATTTTTCTGAAAAAAAAAATTCCAAAGAATGTTGATGCTAAATTACGTTATCAGTTTTACACATAATCAATAAAATTTGTTGTGCTGCCTGTCCAAAATTGGTCTGTTCTTAAAATTTGTAAACTTTTAGAAACTAGTACTGATGATCCTTAGCAATTGTTGAGCAGTGTACATCATCAATGCTGAATGCCACTTTATTTGCTTATTTGCAACGTTAATTCACCCGTAGATAGCACTAAGTAGGTATTACTAATTTTTTTGTTTTTAAAGAGTTTTTCTCATTTTCCTGGTAACCACATAAGTTAAAAAAAAAAGAAGGTATGGTCAAGATTCTTTTTACAGGCTTTTCAATGAGCCCCATACACCACAGCTTATGGAACTGCATTTGAAAAAAAAGACAGTACAGCTAGGGTTGAAAAATCGACTGTGCCAAAAAAATGCGATACGAACAAAGTCAATTGACGTGTTGCTGTTTTTCCTAAGTTACTGGTTAAGATATTTCATTTATTCGGACTTTACTATCTATATGTTTACCAATATAATAATAATCCGGTGAGGGGCTTCAAAAACATGTTTCATTATTTTTATTAACAAAAGCCGCTTTGCTAACCAAAATAACCATGACCAACTAGAACTTAGGGCTTTTAGTTGTCTAAATTATCCTATATAAAAAGTTATCACCATTTTTTTATAATTTTTGATATGGTAAAGTTGTAATTTTTTAAAAAAGTGTAATTATATATTCCCCGAATTTTTCTGTACGTTAGCAAATTTTGTTTATAACTTCTACAAATAATTTACACAAATCCAAAAGCCCTAAGTTCTAGTCCGTCATGGTTAGTTCTGGTTAGCAAGGCAGCTTTTTATTTTCTACAATTATATTTCAGATGTAAAAATGCGAAGACGTATTAGAAAAGACTCATGATTTGCTTTTTTTTACATTAAATGCATTATTTAGGAAAAGCCTACTTTTCAAATTACGCGCCAAAACCATGCATAATAAAGCATGTTAAATGTGTCAACACTGTCAAGAAGCTCGCCAGCGGGGTTTTTCTAGAGGCGAGGCTATGTAATTTTATTGTTTTCCTCCTTCTTGAACAGTCGTATTTTCTCTTTAACTTTACACTTTATAGACATAGATTAATAGTACCGTGAATGATGCAAAGTTTGACAACATCGCAATTTATTTCATATTATATTATTATAATGGCGCCTGTTATGACCCGTACGATAATAAACAATGAATTATTGTGCAATTTTGCAGTTTTTGTTATATTTTCATAAAGAAAAAGTTCCGTGGGTGACGTAAAATACTTTTTATCTCCTGTTAGATTATTGCTGTTTTAACCCCGCCCAGCACCCCTGTTCACTTCTCCATCCCGTAAGTATGTATTAGTATACAGTGAGGCCATAAAGTCTGGAAAGTACCTTTTTCAGGTTAACGAAGCACCTGAGTAAAAAACGAGAAAAGAATTTATACAGGGTGTTTCAAACCCTTCGACTTCATTTTTTTAAATGACACCACCTGCATATTTTGACATTTTTGTATGTTACAGAGAATTCTAGACACATTTCATGTACATTGTCCTATGCCTATCTTCGAGTAATCAAGGTTTGAAAAGTAACATTTTTGGCACATTAATTGCTTGCAAAATTAAATCGGTCCGACATGTCGATGTTTCTACCTTACCTTTGGTACCTTAATTGTCATTTTGACTGTTGTTTTACTGATCACTGTGTCAATTTGTGATGTACTGTATGAGAACTAATCTTATTAGATATGCTTTCAGAACGAGAAAGAATCGAAATCCTTATGATTTTTGGCTGGGGAGATCGCCAAAGACATTTGGGTGAAGTCTGTAAAATTTTAATAACGCCCATCTAGATCGAGAGCAATCTATTACAGAATTTACAGTCAGCAAAATTGTTAAACAATTTCGTGAACATGGTTATGTAAAAGACCTTCCTAGAACAGGTAGGCCAAAACTAGATGACAACGTTAAATTAGATGTTTTACTTAATTATAACGAAAATCCACAGTTACCTACAAGTCAAGTAGCATTGAATTTAGACATCAGTAAATCATCGGTAAAATATTCTGAAACATACAAGCATCATCCATACAGAAATAAGATTGTACATAGATTAAACGAAGACGACTATGACCGCCGACTCGAGTTTGCGAAAATATGCAAGAGCGGTGCAACGAGGATTCATTTTTTTGTAGAAATATTTTATTTTCCGATGAAGCTACGTTTTTCTTAATGGTAGTGTCAATCGACAAAACTGTAGGTATTGGTCAAGAGAATACTCATTGGGCTCAAGTGACTCACACGCAGTATCCGGAAAAAATTAATGTTTGGGCTGGAATATTTCAAGACAGGATTATAGGCCCTTTTAACGAAAACTTGACCGGCGAAATTTATCTAGATTTTTTGCGACTTAATTTAATTCCTGCTTTGGCTCAACTGTAACATCCAAAAATGTCAAAATATGCAGGTGGTGCCATTTAAAAATGAAGTCGATACCGGCCCTGCTGTTTTGAAATTACCCTGTATAAATTCTTTTCTTTTTCAAAAAATTTTAAACCCTAAAAACTAAATCCACGTGTCAAAGCGTTTTTACGCAGGTGCTTCGTTTACCTGAAGCAACTTTCCAGACTTTATGACCTCACTGTATATTTGTTAATAAAAAATAATTGAAACATATTTTTGAAGCTCCCACTAGATTATTTTTATATTGTATCCATATACATAAGTAACCTGTAAAAGAAATTTTTAAAAATCTCTTCAAATAGCCGAAACAGTGATATGGAACAATTACTAAAAAATGTTTCATTTAGACGTTGTTTCTCCGGACCTGCTAAGCAACATAATTTGATTTTTTCTAATTTTGACATTTAAAGTAACACTTTTGAAAACTGATTAACGTTGTCAAATATCTTGGTTTTCATAGCTAGTTACGAAAAGGGAATTTTCGCAACTGGTGATAAAAAGTAAGATATTTGACAACATCAATCAGTTTTAAAAAGTTTACTTTAAATGTCAAAATCTTGGGTAAAAATTTGGAGATTCAAAATGACGGATTTTGGCATTTATAAACCTATTTACCTCGGATTCAGGATATAAGGGTTTTTAAGGGTGCTAGGTCAAGATTTAAAAATTAATAATCTTAGGGCAAAATTTGGAAATTTGAAATGGCATATTTTGGCATTTATAAACCGATTTGGCTCAAATTAAAAATATTAGGAATTTATTCCATTTGGAATCGGATCCTTCCAAAAAAGAATCGATTTCGAATCATTTTAAAATTATATAACGAATCCGGATTACGGATCCTATTTTTAAAAAGTAATCGATACCAGCCCTTGGATCCTTAAAAAGAAATCGATTCCTACGTTCGATTCCTATCCAGCTCTGACTCTTGGTTATACTTGTTACTAATTGTTACGCGATAAAATGATGATGCATTCGTTGGTATCAACGCTTTTACCTGATAGCTACATGCCTCTTTAGGCAAACTGTAGATCATCATACTCTGGTCTGTCATAGGGTTGATACAGAAAGGTCCGTCCTTGTCTCGTTTAATATTCGAACTCAGGTCTTGAGATATGTTGTAAAGGTTGCAGTCGCAATCGAGTTCGTTGTTCGATAAGGTAAGTATCTTTAAAGATGACCATTTGGTAAGGCTGTAGTGCAGTTCGCGCAAGGAGTTGTTGTGGATATATAACTAAAAAAAAAATCGGTTTTTTTGCGTGTGGGGGTTTCTTTGGGGCGCTGATCACGCATCCAAACTCAGTTTTTATGGCCAACCCCTGGTTTTTGAGTTATGAGGCCTCAAAATTCTCCATTCTTGAAATTGATTACCATCATATCGGAACATACAATGATTTGGCACTTATATATTAAACAAATACACAAAAATTTACAATAATTTATTGCCTATTTTTAGTAAAAATCAACTTAAATGAATCCAGTTTTCTTTACTGGGTAAGTATATAATAATAATAATAAAAATTGGGTAATTGTGCATTAGTGGGGATATTGACATGTTTTTTTTCATTTAGTTCTATTGCACGGCGAATTTACGATAAAAAAAAAAAAAAATTTTTGGTGGCAATTTTTATTTTAAAAATTAAAAAATGGGTATTTTTAAAAGTTTTCGTCAATAAAATCAATGAGCTGTTAGTTTAACTAGAGAAAGCATCGATTTGGCATAAGCGTGGCATCATAAACGCACATTCTAAGGTTCGCCTAGCGATGAATGAACCTCTGTACTCGAAACAATAAAATCCACCAAAACCCGGGAAAATGGTTACTACAGATACTATTTTATCGTAAAGCGTGGCTGCCAAGTATCGTTCTGTATCTTTTACTTGATAGTATATTATGATTAAATTTTACTTAATTTATTCCTAAAATTACATCAAATTAAGCTCTACTATTGTATTTGAAACTGTGAATAATATTTGTTTTATTTATTCTATAAAGTAAAACACAGAGAAGAAATTTTGAGAAAGTGTTTATTTTGCGGTTAGTCCACTTAGAGGCCTCATAATTCAAAAACCAGAGGTTGCCGGAAAATCTGATTTAAGTTTCGTTATCAGTGCTTCAAAATGGGGATAAAAGGGTGTTAAGGGGGATAATTAAATAAATCAAATTGTTTTTAATTTTTACATTATTTACATACCTCTTCTAGGGTTTGGTTGGGTCCAAACGCCTCTCTATCAATAAACTGTAAATTTTCATTGTCCGATAGGTATAAAATCTTTAAATTTTTCAAATGAGCAAATGAGTTGGCGTTTACAAGTTGCAGTCTTGGAAGATGGGTCAAGGATAGTTGAAAAATTTTATTCATTCCTAAAATTTAAAAAATATATTGTAATCGGTATTTCTTCTGCGTTGGATTATGACTTTTTTGATGAGAATAAGAGCCATTCAAACAAAACGTTAAGATTTTCATTCTTCATCTTCTTGTTGTGCCATACTCTATTTAGAGTGTAGGCGCCCTCTCGCACATATCTGTGTTGCGTACCAACTAGACACAGATATGGAGACCACCGGCCTAACGTGCCTTCGAAGCACATGTGAGAGGGTTTACCAGGCAGAAATACTACACAGTAGTTTGCCATTGCCTTCTGTGAGGTGACGAGCTATGAAAAAGTCCAATGGACAATGCGGGAATCGAACCCGGGTCTCCACGGTGAGAGGCTGGTACGCTGCCACTACACCAGCTCTACCACCACACGAAAGATTTTTATTCAAATGTTGGCTATTGACATTGAATAAAGAAGAGCGATTGTGGTTTTTGGATGCCTAAACATAAAAAAAATCACAAAGTGTTAATAAATTTAGGCTCTGTCAATTTTTAATGAAAATGCTTTTAGCCAGCTCGTTTTAAAAGTATTGACGTCAGCTTTCTTTATTGTAAAGCAGTAAATATACCTATCTGGTCTTAGAAAAAAGTTGTGGTAAAGTCATAAAAAAAAATAAAATGCCTTTTTTTTAATTTGTTTCTTGCTTTATTTTGCAATAAATTTTTGTTTTAACCCGTAGCTGGTGAGCCGGGGTTTGTCAAACCCCGTTAAGATTTCAAAGGTTTGCTGCGCTGTTAGGAGGAGTGGGGTATCGGCCACCGCTCAAGTAGCTTTCGGTCAGTTGATCGTCAGTACCTCGGCGAGACAGAGCTGGTGAAATAAATTCGGGTTTTCGTATTATTTTGGTGCAAGTTCAATTTGGGGTGTGACAAACCCCAACTCACGAAATACGTAACTTTTTATTTTCCGCTTTAAATTATGGCATCTACTTCTTCTATTAGTAAAATGAAAACAGATGATCCACGTTTTGAGGAGTGGGCTACAAATGTTTACGACGAGTTGGAAAGTGATTCTAGTGGCGACGAAGGAGACGTTGTTGACCCAAACTTTCATAGTGACCATGAGAGCGAGTCCGAACAAGAGCTATCTAAATCCGACCTAGAAGAGTTGTCTTCAGATGATGAAGATACACCGTCTAATACTAAAAGACGAAAAATAAGTGCCAAAACAGTTTACGGAAAAAACACATTTAAGTGGTCTGTAAAACCTCCAAACCCAAACATTCGCACAAGACAACACAACATAATTACACATCTTCCAGGCATCATTGGTCCTGCAAAACAACTGGGAAAATATTGTACTCAGCTTTCTTCTTGGGAACTTTTATTTACTGCAGAAATATTGAACGAAGTCATTCTACGAACAAACGAAAAATTATCACTGGAAGCTTTCTAATCCTGATCGACACGACTACAGAGATATCGACATTGTTGAATTTAGAGCATTTCTCGGGATCTTGATATATTCTTCAGTTTTCAAGTCAAATCATGAAGATCTTGAAGCACTATTTGCGACAGATGGGACTGGACGTGACATCTTTCGTTGTACTATTTCTTTGAAGCGAGTACTGGTTATTATCTCTTGTCTTCGCTTTGACAATGCTTTAGACAGGGACGAAAGAAAAAAAACCGATGCCACCGCTGCAATATCTTGGGTGTTTAATACGTTTGTAAAAAATTGCCAAAAATGTTACTCAATTGGTGAATATGCATGCATAGATGAAATGCTTGTGGGATTTTGAGGGCGTTGCAAATTTAGAATGTACATACCAAACAAGCCCCGTAAATACGGAATAAAAATCATGGTATTGAACGATGCAAAGACTCACTACTTTTTGAACGCCTATATTTATTCTGGCAAGGACAGCGATAGAAATACCCTTTCTGATGATGAAAAAAATTAGCAAAGCCTACTCAAGCTGTTATACGCTTAGCTGCCCCCATTAGAGGAACAAATCGAAATGTGACGGCTGATAACTGGTTTTCATCTAACCGCTTGCACTGAAGCTAAAGGAAATGAAACTAACCTATGTTGGTACGTTAAAAAAATAAAGCAGAAATACCACCGGAATTTCTACCTGGCAAAAAAAGAGAAGTCAGCACTTTATGGTTTCACTAATGACCTCACTTTAGTATCTTTCGTACCAAAGCAGAATAAAGCTGTTCTTGCAATTTCCTCCATGCACCACGACAATCGTACTGATCCAGAAAGTGGGAAACCGGAAGTACTCGTGTTTTATAATGGAACCAAAGGTGGTGTGGATGCTTTAGACGAAAAGTGCACTATATACTCTACAAGTCGTCGAAGTAACCGTTGGCCTCTGGCAATTTTCTATACTATACTCAATATTAGTCTCGTCAATGGTTATATCATATTTTCTAGTTTTTCTGGAAATCCCACGCAAAGAAGGATTGACTACATTAAATCTCTAGCTAGAGAACTTGTAGAGCCCCAACTAAACCTAAGGTTGCTCAACCATCACCTTCCTCGTGAGTTGCGGCTAAATATAGCACGTATCATAAAAAAACCTATTGGTACCAGAAACCAACAACCTCTGGAGAAATAAGTTAGGTGTGGTAAATGTCAAGAGGCAAGATAGGAAGACCAGATTCACTTGCGCTGATTGCAATATTCCTATTTGCGGTACCTGCAGTGTGAGTCGTTGTGTGGATTGTGCCCAATAAGGTCTGGATAAAAACTAGCTTTTTTATTAAACTTAGTACAATATTGTTTGGCGTAGTTTCTTAGAGACTTCTTTACTTATATTCTTTAGTTTTTGGAAAAATAAATTTCATATGTGTTTATTTACTAGCTTCAATTAAAAATGTTTATTTCTATTGTAGAACTTTATAATGTTGCAAAAAATAAATAAATTCTTCAATAATTTTCGTTTATTGTTTATTTCATAATAATCTATACGTCATTAAAGTCCCAAAAAATAATTAAAAATAATTTTCATAAATTATGTCTTTCTCAAAAACACTCTTTTGTTTTGGGGTTTGTCAAACCCCACCTCACCAGTTACGTCTCAATAAAATGACCTCACCAGCTACGGGTTAATTTACCTCGTACTCAAAAACCTACTCTAGATTTAACACTCTTTTTTTTCATATTAAGGCATTTAAAACTAGGGATGAAACGAATATCCAGTAACTATCCGGTATCCGGCCTACATTTACTATCCGGCCGGATACCGGATAGTAACTTAATATCCGGCCGGATACCGGATTTTAAAAAAGTAACGTAAATAACAAAAGAATAATCGACCTATGTTATAAAGGCTTTTATTTAAAGATCAAAAGGTTAAAAAAACCATCCAAAATTTTTAAATAGCAACTAAACTAATTTTGCCATGTCACCCGCGACACATGCACGTTCGATATAATCGAGTTTTAAGCGAAAGCAGCCCGAATCAACCCGATTGCGATGGCCGGATATCCGGCCGCCGGATATTCGGCCATCCGTCCTTGCAGCTCGCCGAATACCCGGTATCCGGTCAAATAACTATCCGTTTCATCTCTACTCAAAAATAATAATAATTAAAATATAAAAAACATACCCAAGAAAGTTTCACCAGTCAACTCGAAAATAGGGTTTCTGTCCAAGTAAAGAGTTTCCAGGGAACTTCCCACCAATGCCAATGTCTCCGGGACAAAATCCAAGTTGTTATTAGAAAGATCTAGAACTTTTAGGTTTTGCAGATTTTTCACTGCGTCGCCAACCAATTCTGTGAAGTCGTTATCGGCCAAATTTAATAGCTAGAAAAAAAATTGTGTAAAAAAAATGTCTTAGTTGAAAGACAAAAAATGAAAAATTAGAGTAATGTTTCAATGGTTTTTGGGCTGTTAGGCCGGCGTCGATTGTCTGGTTGACTTGACGTTTTGCCAACACGAGCGGTTGTCATCTTCAGAAGTTGCTTCCTGGTTGACAGTATAATATTATATTATATTATTATTTTTCTATTAATTATAATATGTTTTATATCTTAATGTTCTCTTTCTTATTAAATTGTTATATATTTATTATCTCTATGGTTCTATTAGATCTATGGTATCATGTGGTCATACTTGATCTCTCAAACTTTATTCGATGTGTTTAATATTTTTCTGAATAACAGCGAATTTGTTGCTCCCCAAACGACTGTTGGTTTAAAAATCCCATTAATTTAATCCGCGTTTGTATTTCCATGTCCCTTCCTGTGCCGAATGCCGATGCGATGGGTTTTCTCTTGGGCCAAAGCCAATTACAAATTCATTACGAACGCGTAAGTATATGGAGTTGCCTATCTTGGCATTGGGCGCTGAATTTAGTCTCATAAGCGGCATGTGGTTTGCAGTCCCTGCAAACCTTTATTTATCCGCAGGTTGATTTACGATTTATTGAAGTATAATTTGTTATTTTGGTTATATGTGTAACATATGTAGCTACTTGTATGTTTTTTATTACAGTTTTTGTATGTCTATTAATTTACATTAAGTTTATTGTGGTTATTTATTAATTTTTTAAATAACCATTTGAATTGCAACCCCTTACTTTTTAACCCACGAGCCGCCACTGTTAGGCCGGCGTCGATTGTCTGGTTGACTTGACGTTTTGCCAACACGAGCGGTTGTCATCTTCAGAAGTTGCTTCCTGGTTGACAGTATGCGAACTACTGTATACGTTGGGGGGGCAGTGGGCGGAGGTTTGATTACTTTCGGTTCCTAAACTTAATTATGGGAATCCATGTTTTGTCGATCTTAACTGCTTCCTCTTTCTTATTAAAGTTGTTGCTATGCTTTTCTATCTCTATGGCTTCTCTTTAGAGTCTGGAGTGGTATGCCGATGTGGTCGCGAGTACTTGGATCTCCTCAAACTTTATTCGATGGTCCGTTGTAAGGGTATGTTCTGCTACGGCGGATTTGTCTGTCTGCCCCAGACGACAGTTGGCTTTATGCTCTTTAATCCTGGTGTTGATCCAGCGTTTTGTAGTTCCTATGTACACGCTTCCACATGTGCACGGAATGCGATAAATTCCTGACGAAAGTGGATCTCTTTTCTCTTTGGCCGATCGAAGGCATAGGTTACTAGAATTGCACCCTTTACGAACAGAACCGACCAGAACCGTTAGAAACCGAAGCCCCGCCCACTGCCTCCTCAACGTATAAATATGAGCTAAGACCGCGCAAAGCCCGGTAGTTCGCATACTGTCAACCATTTGAAGATGCCAACCGCTCGTGTGGCGAAACGTCAAGTCAACCAGACAATCGACGCCGGCCTAACAGCCCAAAAACCATTGGAACATTAGACTATGAAATTATTATAAACAAAGCCTTAAAAATTTTTAAACTTTTATGGCGTGATTTTGTTAACTAGGTATACAGTGTCCCAAATTGGTGGGGAATGTATGGGGATCTTGGAAACCACGATAGATAGAAAATCGGTTAAATGGGGAAAGTTTTGGACAATTATGTTAGTAAGCTAATCCCGTTTACTACATGGTTTTATCTATTTAGGTTTTTGAGAAATTTTGAAAAAGCCTGAAACATGCATTTTCGAAAATCGCCATATTTATAAAAAAATTTTTCAAATCTGTAAAAACTTCTTCAAAGCAACTTTTTTTGTAGAATTTGACCGAGTAGTCAATTTTTATTTTCTACGTTTCGGGTTTTTAGAATCATCATCAACTTTATTTTTTCATATGGACGCCATATTGGATTTTTACGCAGCCAAATAGTGCTTTTTATTCTGATTTCAACAATGTATAACATGTTATAATTTAAAAGTTTATAACCTCATTTATTTCAAAAAACAAATATTTTCTCAGTTGGCCTTGATTCCGGCGAACGTCATTTTTTTTGTAAACAATAAAATATTAGTAATTGGCAAAATAGATAAGCTAAACAGATATTTTACAGAAATGGGTTCGCGAACATAGCTATAACGTTAATACCGTGTTACAACAAAATGTAATGGCGCCCATATGAAAAAGTAAAGTTGATGAATCATCATCAACTTTACTTTGTCATATGGGCGCCATATTGGATTTTTTCGCAGCCAAATAGTGCTTTTTATTCTTATTTCAACAATGTATAACATGTTATAGTTTAGGAGTTTATAACCTCATCCGCTTTAAAAAACAAATATTTTCTCAGTTGGCCTTGATTCCGGCGAATGTCATCTAGCGTCATTATCAAGTTAGCTCGGGTACGTTATTAAAATTTTTTCAACTTTGTAAAATGGTCAATTATTTAAAGAAAAACTTAATATTTTGCAACGTTATTTCCAAAGCAATAGAAATGTTAATATAACTGCGCAAACGTATTTCGACAATTTTCCTGAAAGGCAGCATCCTAAACTAACATACTTTCGAAAACTGGTTACAAATTTACTTAAATTCGGAAGTTTAAAAAACCACGACCTAAGAAGTACGTTGAAGAAAATCGACAACGAGATGCTGCAGTTAACCAACATTTTAAAGAAAATCTAACATTTTCAGCCAGGGATGTTGATAGAGAATTCCACATACCTAAGTCAACCATTCATAGGGTAGTTAGGACTATTTAAAGAAATATCGTTAATATGTTGAGAAATATGGACAACATTTTGAATTTTAAGTCGTTATTTTACATCTTCATTTTAGTGGGAATATTAGTTTAGCCACTTTTCATTGTTTTTGTTTTCACTTGTTTCAATTAACTTGTTACGTGTAGTTTTGTTGTAACACGGTATTAACGTTATAGCTATGTTCGCGAAACCCATTTCTGTAAAATATCTGTTCAGCTTATCTATTTTGCCAATTACTAATATTTTATTGTTTACAAAAAAAATGACGTTCGCCGGAATCAAGGCCAACTGAGAAAATATATATTTTTTTGAAATAAATGAGGTTATAAACTCTTAAATTATAACATGTTATCCATTGTTAGAATCAGAATAAAAAGCAATATTTGGCTGCGTAAAAATCCAATATGGTGTCCATATGAAAAAATAAAGTTGATGATGATTCTAAAAACCCGAAACGTAGAAAATAAAAATTGACTACTCGGTCATATTCTACAAAAAAAGTTGCTTTAAAGAAGTTTTTACAGATTTGAAAAATGTTCACTTATAAAAAAAATATGGCCGATTTTCGAAAATGCATGTTTCAGGTTTTTTTTTTAAATTTCTCAAAAACCTGAATAGATAAAACCATGTAGTAAACGGGATTAGCTTACTAAAATAATTGTTTAAAAGTTTCCCCATTTAAGCGATTTTCTATCTATCGTGGTTTCCAGGATCCCCATACATTCCCCACCAATTTGGGACACACTGTATAAGAAGGGCTTCACGACGCGAAAAATTTACACGACAATTATTTAAACATTTTTTTAATGTTCTATGAAAACGAAAGTTCGAAACAATTTTGTTTATTAACAATTGGCTATTTGTTGAAAAATTACCTTTAAGTTAAATTTTCAACAGGAATAAATTCTTTAAAGTGTTCTAAATACACCATAATTTTAAAAATTTCTTCAGTTAATATTTTATACTCTGCCGAGCGCGCAACCAAAAATGTCGCGCAGGGGCCCATTTTCAGCGCTAAATTAAAATTATAAATAGTGGGAATAGAACTTCGAGCGTCAGGACTTTTTTATCGGAAATTTCCTCCTCTTCAAGAATCTTTTTGCAATTTCCGCGATCTCATTTGGTTTTTGAGTTTTCGTCAAAAATCGAAATGGATTTTTTTTTCATTTTGTTTTTTGTTAATAACAATTGCAATTTTTATTGGCGGAAAAAATCCTCAAAACGCCTTTCTCAGATTTGCATTCCGCGTCGAATGAGCTATCGCTCATATTTTTTTAAGCCTCCTAACTATTTTTCGCAGGAAACACTTCTCGACTATACTTCAAGTCCAAAATTTCTGTCAATGACGCATCGCTCGCTTTTAGAGTGCCTCGGGTAGTGTGGGGTCAGGGGAATCAATTCCAGTGGCGTAGAAAATAAATGATAAAATTTCGTCAAAACATGAAAATATTTTTTACAAGAAAAAGTTATTTTCTCACATGTTCATCAACCCTTTAAATTAGTAACAAGCCTAAATTATTTTGGTATTATTCGGATTAATGAAAAATGTATTTTTTTGCTTAATTTTGCACACCTCCTATTTTGAGATCATAGAACACAAATTTGAGTTTTTTTGGCGATTTTTCAACGTTTTCCAAAAAAAACATTTTTACTTTAATTTTACCTTCTCTGATTTTATTTTGCTACATGAAAAAAATAATAAAATTTTAGTCTTAACATAAATTAAAAGAGATGTAAAAGCAGAACGATAGACAATCCAAGTTACACCGACTTGCCAATTCACCACCGATCTTGCAATCTCAATATTAAATACGATATTCACACGCATTGCTTCATCAAAAATATCCACTATATAAGGAACACGAAAGCTCTGAGATCATCAGCTTGTAGAATCCACTAACTATTTCGGGTCTTTCGTGTTCCATATTTAGGATTTCCATATCGAGAATATTTTTGATCAAACATTGCGGGTCGAGCGAAGCAAGGTTCGCATACCTTATAAAAATGTCATAAAGAAAACTATTACAACCTGGTAACAGGTCAACATTTTTAGAATTTCGAGTTGAATTCGGAGGTAAACGTTTTACCTACTTTTTATTGAAAATTAAGTTTTTTTCTTACTTTTTAAGTGTGTTTCTTTTTAAATATTAACATAGTATGAGTTTTTTAAATATGTTTTCGTGCAAATGACAGAATTTAAAGGAATATGTCGTAAAATGGAATTAAACAATTCAATTATAATTTTTTTTAAATACTATAAGAGGCAGCCACAAAAACAGCTTCTGATTCATGTTTAACAATCGAAAAGTAAAAAGTGTGCAAAAAATAGCGAAAAAATCGCATTTTCCAGTATTCGAATAATTACTAATATTGATTTTTTTGCCTTTTAAAACTCTGAATACCGTACGCGAAAAAACTTTTGTTAAAGTTGCACATATCTCTGCAGCATCCAAAGTGGTTAGTTCTGGATTTCGTTCCCGAATCCCATGGTAAACATTTTTAACCATTATTCGTTCTTTTAACGTTAACTGAGTTTTTTTTTGTAGGCGGATAACTAGTTAAAGGTTGATTAACATTCATAGTTTACAGAATTAAAAGCACTTAACAACACTAAATCTTTATATACAACTATATACACTAAATAAGATAAACTATTATAAAATTGGCACAAAACAATATCTATATACTACAATTATTAGAAATTTATAATATTTAGAAAATACCCTGTATAGCAATTAAAATTTAAACTTAAAAATCTGTCCATAATCAATAATAACTAAATAAAATCATCGAACAGCACAAAACCCTGTCGATACGCTTATTTTCAAGTCTCTTCAAGTTGTAAACTAAGGAATGTGCGTTGCCACTTTTATTGTCTTCTCGATAACAATGATTTCAATACATATTGGCTAAAACCGCTTATTATTCTGCGAATTATGCGCGTGGCGATAAATTTTGCGTTAGTTATTGACAAAAGTTTCATGGCTTAAAACTTTCGGTTAGTTTTTCACCGTGTCGGTTGGGTGGCCGGTATTAAATGAGTCACTGACAGAAATTTTGGACTTTAGGTATAGACTATATTACCTCTAGATTCTTCAATGCGGACAACGCCATCTGCGTAGGATGATCCAATATCTTGAATTTGTTCCCTTTTAAATTCAATTCTGTTAAAGTGATTAGGTGCTCGAAAATGTTGTGCGGCAAGCTGTGGATTTGATTGTAAGACAGGTCGAGATGGGTTATTAAAAGTGGTTCGTAGACGGTATCGTTGTAAGGACCTTTAAATTTATCCGGAGCAAGTTCTTCAGCTAAAAAGGTGTATTGATAAAATAGAGTGGAAATTATACCCTTTTTTAATGACGTCATTTTTGTTTTTACGTTTCTTTAATCGGTATTTTTTACAAAAAAACACCACCAAAAGAAAAATATTTTTACTTTTAAAAAGTCAACAAAACCATCTAGGGATTTTTAAGCCGTGGTATAGTTTGTCTAAAAGTATACCGTGTTAGCTCTTGCCTTCATTTATGGATTATACCTGCCGACAGCAATAAAACTGCGGATCGGTAGGTATTAAAGGACAGAACATTAGGAACAGACTCTAATAATATAAAGATTTATAACTTATTGTTTATTTCGGTAGGTATAATCTTAAAATTACATTAAGAAATTAAATATATGCAAAGTTTTAAGAAATTTATAACTATATTATCTATACATAATTACATTTTTAATCTAAATATCTAAATCTAATTCTGTTTCACTATTAGAGTCATCATTGAGATTAATTACAATAGGATTTATGTTGTTTTGTATAAAAATGTAAAAGAGTCTTCAATTTTTATAATGTGCTGTACAGAATTTTTCCAGCTCTCAACTGGTATGTTAGTAATTACATTTTTTATCAAATTAACACTGGGACTTAAAGTAGGTGTGACATTTTCTGCTCTGATCTTCGATTTTACTTGGTTCCACAAATGCTCTATGGGGTTAAACATACAGTGATACGGAGGCAGACGTAAGACAGTATGCCCAGCCTGTTCAGCCAAATTATCTTCCAACTTCCAAAAGTTGCGCTTTTTTGTAACCGAATTCAAAATAATCTTGGATTTCAGTTTTTGAACCTGATGAAGCTGGTGCTTTGTTTAGCAGACGGCTGTGGTAGCTTGCGTTATCCATGACAATAAATCCTTCTTTGAAGACAACAGCAAGCTGTTTGGGACAATATATTTTCCTTCTTACTAGGTCCTAATCACTATTGCCTATACGGTGAGATTGAAAATCACTCATTTTTTTTTTCTTGTTTAATTCTTCACTAATAATAATATCCCGCATCGATGATATTGGAGTTTTTGTAAGTGGACAGGTTTCTTTTAAAGCTTCTTGTTTAATTAGTCCTCTACTGATTAAAGTTTCATTTTTACAACCTGTTTTGCATCTAATGACAAAATGATTTCGACGCGACATAGTTATATTCTCGTAAAACAACTTTTCTAAACGCACAGTAAAAACGATTATTTAACACTGCCACTAAAATATTAGCCGAAAATATTTATATACCTAATGGCAATACTCAAGAAATACCTGGCCCACCCCTGCCATTATGAAATAATGGGTTTACCCAATAACAATAGGTAATAAAATCGTTAAAGGTTTATTGGGGTATTGTCCGTCAAAAGCCATAGCATATACTTGAGACAGACTATACAACTTGGGAAACTATTTAGAAGCGGCCCACTTTTTAAATTTTATTTTTGTTTTATGGAAATTAACAAATTTTCATTTAAATTTTTTGTTGTTTTAAAAAAGATAAAGTTGTCAATACCTATTTAAATATACCTCATCAACAAATCCAAATTAAGGAAATGCGCCCCGTATTAATATCCAACTTTTAAAAAAAACACCTTGCAACATAACTGCAGGAAATCCTTTTGGGACCCTTATCATAATACCTTTTTCAAAAAAAATAAAATAATGCGTTTTTTAGAATTTTTCAATTTCTCTATTAAGATCATTTAAGCTACACCTTAGGGGTCGGGCAAAAAGGGCGCGGAACCCTGGGCCCGGGGAACCCCCCATACTCCCACTACCACAATTTTCGTATAGCCGCATAAAAAATATTATATTTTATTTAGGTTCTTCCAAATTCGGTGTATCGATGCGATGTTGTTTTCCCCTTCAAGCCTACAGGAAATAACGTTTTTCGGTAACCCATTTTTCATTTAAAAGACATAAATTATACACCATTTTAAAAAGGGAAGGAAATAATCTAGCCTCTGCTGTAAGGGGTTTTGAAATATTAGTCGAGTTAAAAGAAAAAAAGTATCTAAACATAACCTATTTTAGGGTGACTTTCACTCAAGGAAATCTTAAAAACTAAATCCAAAGTTAAAAAACTATTACAGCAGAAGCCTAGATTTAAGTGTTGGCTTTCATATAGTTTTTGAAAATTATCGATAACTTATACCGTTTTTGAGAAAAACATTATGCTCCGAACCCCAAATTGGATCCAATTTTTGGAGGCGCGAATGGACACTTAAAGATATATTTTTTACATTTAATGCTAGTAAAACACATTTAAATTTTAAATATGGCGCCTTTCAGTTTCATCAACTTAGCTGTCTAAAAATTCCTAGATAATTTCGTTGATTTTTTTTGAATATAAAAATCAAATTTTTGAATGTATTTTTTAATAAAATTAATGGGTAAATAATCGGGAAAATAAGTTTATCCTGTAAAATAAGAGGTGTTTTACCATAAAATCATTCAGTTTGGCTGTGACCAGGTTCAAGAAGGAGGAATTTTAGGAAAGTTTGTGCGTTTTTGAGGTTAGGTCCGAAAAGGGTGTTATAACTTCAAAACTAGAAGTTTCCGACAACATTTGACTGCAGATTCGTGATCAGCGCCCAAATAACCTCTGTTTACTAAATTTTATTAAAATAGGTAAAAAATCATCAAGAAAAAACGAAAAATTAGGATATCGGACTTTTTTTCATTCTATTCGTTTTTACGGTGCATTTATAATAATAAAAAAATAGCTCAACTATAAAAAATTACAATTTATATGACTTTTCAGCCCTTAAAAATGTCGAAAATGATAATATTTGAAGTTTTTCATCGATTTTTTTTTATTTCTTAAGGTTATCGTCGTTTTTTTCGAAAATTGATTAAAGCTACTTTTTCTTTGTGTTGTTAATATTTATCTAAAATTGGTCTGGTCAAAAGTAATTTTTGTAGAAAATTGGCATTTTTAATTATGCGTACAGTTTTTTTTTGATAAAATAAATGAATGTTTATCTATTCGGAAACCATTATTTTAAGGGTCTGATTTGGAATACAAAGTAGTACAGGTTAAAAGGGAAAATGCTTTTTGGATTAATTTTTGTCAGATGTATCCTTAATACTTACTCGTCAACAAATTATAACTTAAGTCGACAAACTTAACATTTTTGACAGTTTTGAACACTCCAGGATCCAAACTTCGTATACCACAATGATCAAAAATTAGTTCTGTTACAAAATCGCTGTCTGGCACGATTTCCAAATTAGAAATGTTGTTATGGCTAAAAAAAAATTAAATTTTTAAAAAGAATATTTAAAAAAAATACCTATACCACAGTTTATACCGTACAACGAATCAGTTATTTAACTCTGTTAATTTGAATGAAGCCAGATTTGACTTTTTCATTCTTTCCTCATATTTCGCGCACGCGCCCTATGTGTCAAAAATGTTGTGAATAAATCGCAAGCTGGAGCTCGACAGGGCCGGACTGGAATTAATTTAATCAAATTAGTAAATTAAATGGTATGCAGCCACTTGAATGGAATTTGTAAAAAAAGAACCCTAGGAAACGTAATTAAGAATGATCAGTTATTTACACATAATTGGATAGCTGGTAGGCAGGTAGGTTTAAATAGGTGGAAAAAATTGCATAAAATGATGTATTTGAAAAATTGTATTTAAAAACCGGTTCAGCCGCTCCTCATAAAACCATTAAAGGCTCGGCTACCTCAAGAGAAATAAATGTTGATGTTGAAGAACATAGAACGAATATACATAATTGATTTATTATTCTTGTAGGTAGCCATTTCAATAAATAAAAGTCATGTTAAAAAATTGATGTGTAAGTATATTTAACAAAAATATATAATATGGTCAAGTGACCAAGAAAATAAATTTCGAGTACATACGTCGAGGTCATACGAAATTTAAATAATAGGCCGGGAAAATAAAAAATAATGAATTTTTTTGACTCATACCGAGCAAACCGAAGCAAGCCGAGAATGAACATTACAGTACAGTATAAGATTTAAAAATGTGAAAGTAGCCCATTATCACACATATAGAAGAATCACCATCCAGTAAATAGCTAAATCAAAAACTAAAGTCATAAAATATAATTCTTAGGCCTACGTACACACAAGACATAGAGGAAACAAAATTTTACCTTACAGAGTTTCAAAGTAACCCGAAGTTTCAAGGAAGCAGTTAAATTATTTAAATAACTACCTCAGTAAAATGAAATGAATACCTATACATTTCTAGAACCACTGGATAGAAATTACTACAATGGTAACAACCGTCTGTTTTTGACAGACTGAATACTGATTCAGGATCTAGTTGAATTTAAATGTATGGTTATATTACCTTACACTTATAAATAATAGGCCTATAAATGCTCAAAAATATTAAGTTTTTGTGATTTTTTTGTTTTGGGTGAAAACAAATCTCTGTTTAAACATTTTAAAGTGTAAAATATTCTTGTTCTGGTAAACAAAGATGCAAAATAAGTTTTAGAGAAGTTTTTACAAGGATGTTGGAAAGGCAGATCTAAAATTTTTTCCCTTATTTTTGTGCCAACATTTGGCAAAATGGCAAAATCTTTAAAATGGCGGGATCCAAAAAACTCAAAGAAAGTTTGATCTGGAGACCTAAGGTTGCCAAGCACACCCTTTGCAGCATTCTGGTATGCTCTAAACTGTGTATAAAAGCTAAAATATCCTAAAGCTGGATTGGCTTTCTTGTAACTTTTGCAGACAAAACAACACAACCATGGTTTTTAAAAATGAAACCTGAAAACACTAGTCACTTTTTGACAAATAAATTGTCAAAAAATCCAACACACTTAAACAAATCACTTGAAATCACCGAAAAATAACAACGCTTCCAACCTCCAAACAATTCAATACACCAGCTGACCTGACGATCAAAAATAAATAAAAAAAACCGATAGACCAGCCCTGACTGGTGCGTTCACTTTCTGATTCAATCAGGTGCGGCATCTGTTCATCTCTCTCTGTTGTGGTAAAACTGTCGTAACAGAAAAAGACAAAACTAGACCGGATTGGTTATTATAAATAAAAGAAATCATCCTCATATCACTTGGCAGGTTGAGCATGCCCAGAATATGAGGAAAGTGTTCCTATTGGTTGAATTCTATGGCTTCAAAACAGGTGGAGAGTTAAATAACTGATTCGTTGTACGGTATAAACTGTGCCTATACTAGGTTTTAAGGCCTCGATGGGATTTTTTTACCTTTAACCGTTCTTTTATTCATAACAGACCAAACAGAGTATTGTAATTATGGAACAACCCCTAGAAAATATGCTGTTGTTGAAGGCAATATGCCTTTTAAGGGTATGCTCAGCGCAAGCGCGTCGGCCATCTTAAAAAGGCGGCAAAATGAAAGTTTCGGACATTTTTTATAAATATAGCTGGGCAACAAGCATTATCACCTCTAATATCAGTGCAACAAAATGAAAAATTTATTGATGGTGCTTCATTAGTGCATCCTACCGTAGAAGCCAACGATTGTGTTCAGTAACGACGATGGTTGAAGTGCCTTAGATAGGAGGTTAGGATAATAATAATTTAAATGTTAAGTAGAACTGGATTCTACTTGTCATGGTAATAAGTAAAAGTAATAACAAAAAATATTCCTATTTTTAACTTTTTAGCGAGTTTTTTTTTACCTACGAAAAAATGATAAGGACTATTTTTGTAGATTTCGAGGTGATCTTCATTTTTTGTCTGAACAAAAATTCTCTAATTCGCATATTTTGGCAGATTTTTCAAAGGAAACTCTTTTTTGGGACTTTGGGGGCCATTTTCAGCGGGTTCCAAGTCGGAATCGTGATAAACTTTTTCTCGCTCGAAAGCATCCGCGAAGACCTAAGAATTGCGCCACAAATGAAAACTGTACAGATTTATTTACAGCTTTGGGGACTTTCAGGTCTTCAGTTACTGGACTAACTGTCAAAATAGCGCTTCCGTAAATATTGCATGACGTTGCAGCACCAGCCATATCTCTCTATTGTCTTACCTGAACGTGGCTATAAGTGAAGTGTTATGCTTAGGCCAGTCAGCAATCATATGAGTGAAATTTTGTTTCTTGCAATCCAAGACAAACTGGGGACCAGTGATACATTTGCATCTTTGACAAATATTCGTCGAGTTTTCATAAGTTTCTTCTGACTTTATTGATGATATTAACAAAATAAGAACCTGTAAAAACATCAAAATATTAACGTAAATTTGTGTAAAATAAACACTTTAATAAAGAATTGCCAGTTAAGTTAAGATGAAATAGAATTGGTGCTAGTTCTGAACCCTGGAGTACTCCAGCATTAATTTGGTGGAAGCTAGGAAAATTATTAACTCCAGTAACTAATACGTATATAAATACACTAACGGCCAAAAGTGGAGAAACAATTCATTTAGGGAATAATCTTATAAAATTTTTATATTAAAATTTTTTTAATGATTTTAAAATTAAAGGCTTATTTTACTTTCGTAGGGAAAAAAATTTAGAAAAAAGGGAATTTTTGGAAAATAAATTTTTATTTTAAAATTTTACAATGACAAAAGTGGAGAAACAAAATATTTTTTCCTTTTTTTAATTTAATTTAAATTTATATCCTTTATTCTTTTACTTGAATACACCGACTTTTCATGGAGTGTATTAAGCTGTCAATATAGTCTTGTGATATGGAATTCCATTCTTCTTTAAGGGGTCTTAACAAATCGTTTTTTGGTTTTTAAATTTTTCTTTATTTTTTTTCCTAATTTTTTTCCTTTCCTAAATGTTCCCAAAAGGGTTTTTAGGGGTTTAGGTCAGGACTCTGTGCACCACTCCCTTAGAGGGATGTTGTTGTCTTGAAACCGCTTTTTTACCCCCTTTCTCAGGTTTTTGTTTGGGGTCATTTTCTTGCTAAAAAGACCAACGGGGGGATATTTTTTTCAAGCAGGGAAGCATATGGTGTTCAAAGGGTATGCAAAAACTGGAACTGGTCCATTTTTCCATCTACTTTTACCAATGGCCCCATTCCCCCAACCCGAGGGAAAAAGGGCCCCCCAAAACCCTAATATTCCCACCCCCCTGTTTTACCGTTGCCCTTGTATACCTTGGATCCAGTCTAGTGTTTCTAGGACGACGAACCCATTGCATGCTATCCGATCCAAACAAGGCAAACTTGCTTTCATCGGAAAAAGCACCGTTTTCCATTTTTTAATTTTCCATTCCAAATGGTCCTGGGCAAACTGGATCCTAGGCCCCCCTATTCTTCTTGGATATTAAAGGTTTTTTTGCTGGTCGACGTCCGTAAAGGCCCATTTCGGTTAACCGACGGCGAATGGTTCGCAAAGATACTTTTACTTCCGGTATTTCTTTTGGATTTTTTCAGCAGTCATAAAGGATTTTTAGTGACCAACTTTTTATTTTTTCTCTGCCGCTTTGTCCATTTTTCTTGGCCTCCCGTCCTGGGATGGTAACTCGAGTTTCTTTTTTTAAAAAAGAATGGTTGCAAACTATGATCTATGCCCATTAATTTTGTCTTGCATATCCTTTTTTAACACCAGCTTGAAACTTTGAAATAATTAAATTTTTAAGATCAGTACTGGTCAATTCCCCGAGGCATTTTGCTTGTGTAACACAAATATATCAACAAACATTAAAACCGAACTGAAAATAAGTTAAGATTCTTTTAATAGTGGAAAAAAATGCCTTAATGTTCATTTTGTCAGCAAAAACTTTAAAAACAATTTTTTTCTGCGAATCATAAAAAGATAAGATACAAAAAGTTGAACATTTTTTAAATAAATTAGCAAAGATTAATATAGTCCAGTAAATATTTTTACAAATTTGTTATATTTTAAAGATTTATTACCATAAAAGTAAATGTTTCTCCACTTTTGGCCGATAGTGTAAGCAGGGTGGCCAGTTTTGGCCAGGAAAAAAAAATTAAAAACCTTTCTTCATCCTTGATTTTCAAAACAACCGAAAAGAAGTGGATTAATATTGCTTTAAAAAGTCCTGGTGTAGAGAAACCCTGGAAGTAAAGAATACATATGGTAATTGTTTAAAATCGCGTCTTCGCCTATTTTTGGCTATAAAAAATCGAAAAATGGAGATATTAAACAGTTCTTTTTTATTTTGTTCTATTTTGCAAATTTACAAATATCTCAAGAAAAAAAAATTTTTTTTTGGTGTTAATTTTTATTTTGAAGATAAAAAAATGGATAACTTTTCAAGTTTTTCGTCAACAAAATTTTATTCTTTTTTTTTCTTTTTTTTTTTAGGTGTAAAGACAAATAATTTAAAAAATAATAAAATTTTGGATTTAAAAAAAATTAATCGAAAAATTGACATTTTTTTTTTTTATTTTTCTGTTTTTGATGAACTTTAAGAATAAAAAATATTTGACAACTTAAAAAAAAATGTTAATTTTGCAAATTTTTAAAAAATTATAAAAAAGTCAAAAAAAAATATTTTTTTTTTTTTTAAAATTTTTTTTTAAAAAAAATTTTTTTAAAAAAAATTTTAAAATTTTTAAATTTTAAATTTAAAATTTTTTCTGAGAAAATTTAAAAATTAAATATTTATTCAGTTATATTATTTAATGCGCCAAAAGTGGGAAGCCCAATATTTAGAAAAAAATTTTCCCAGGCGTGCAGGGCAGGGGAATAGGGGGGTTGGCCCCGGGGAGTTTCCCAATGAATAGTAGGTCAGACCCGGGACTTCCTAATTCTTTGTTACTATCTAAAAAGTTGACATCATAAAATGTAAAATTTCAAGCATTCACTTTTTTTTTTATTTTTGCAAAAATTGTTGGTTTTTAAAAATTTGTTTAAAAATTAAATTTAATTTGGATTTTTATATCATCTGATATAATATGGAAAGAAGCATTTTATTTAAAAGGTCGATATTTTTGTGAGTTTTGTATTTTTACCAAAAATCTTTTTAAATAAATAAAAACAAGATTTTTTTAAAAAAAATTTAAACTTATTTGATAGTTTCATGTACTTATCACCCAAATTTTTGATAAAAGAAGGGGAAGATAGTGTAAATGATTTAACCCCTTTTCCTAAGATTCTGGTTGTTCTTAAAAAAATGAAAATTTTTATAACTGTTTTTTGGCATATACTTTTCAAAAAAAAAAACATTCATGAGACAGAATAACAGTGGTTAAAAATGTTTAGTAACCTTTGGGACCTGGTATTTATTGTAACAGTATCCCTTAAATATTATGTGTCTACAAGCAGCTTAAAAATTGATAATGTAAGTTTAAAAAACCCAAAAACTAATTTTTCTTAAAAAATACAGAAAAACAAATAGGAACTTTAGCATAAAATTGTACTTTTTTTATTCAATTAGAGGGGCCTTTATATTAAAAATTTTCTGGTCTGCCCAGTAATTAATAATTTTGATCCTTTAAAAAATGTACTAAATTTTAAATGAAATAAAAATACCAAATGTAAAACCTTTTTCTTTTTTTAAAAACCCAGAAAAACAAAATTGTGAAAAACATCTAAAAAAAATTAAGATTGCCTTACTTTTTCACTGCTAGTTCCTATGAAATTTTCATTATTTTATTATTCATAATTGATATATTATTTTTTTTGGACCTAAGTTACGTCTCGAACACCTAATTTAAATTAAAATACTTACCTAAAGTAAAAAAGCCGGGAAAATTACCCTTGGTTTGCAAGACAAAACAACAACCTTTAAACATTTTGTTACGATATATGGGCCAGTGGAAAGGGTTTTTGCGATGCACTTAGCAATTGTTAAAAAATTTAAAAACGGTTTAGAATTTTTAAAAAAACGTCATTGTCAGTGTTATTCTTTTTAGTAGGCAACCTGTCAAAATTGACTTTTTTTAAACATTCTAAACCCCTTTTAATTTTTAAAAATTTCTGCAACCACAAAAATTAGGTACTCACACAAAGCAAAACAATCGGCGAAAAAGGCCAAACCACAACGAATAAAATGAAAACGATGACGGTTGACGATACAGCGCGGATATAGTTTCGCCCCCCCTTACACCAAAAACCTTAACAACCTAAACCATTACGGCTCTATAAAAGTATAATGTGTTGCCTAACTACACACCTTTATTTATCAGTGTGTAAGTGGAACACATTAAATTATTTCGTGGAATTTTGTTTGCGCAGAATCGGGGGCCAACTCTGACAGTTATTTTCATACTGGGTGGCATTTTTATCAAAAAGGCCGCATTGGGCCCATACACCTTTAAACTTCTTTGGATATTAACAATCAAATTGTGCATAATTAACATTGTGGATATCAGTCTTATATAAAAGCCATGTATTTATTTCGGAATATCTCGAAAACGGTTTTAACAATTTTTTTACACTAATGCAATATAAATCATGATATTAGAAAATTTAAAAAAATAATAAATTTTTTGACCGTTTTGTTAAAAAGATATTGATTTTTGAAAGTTTTCTAGGTCTGTTTGTTATTAAGAAATAATGTACACCATTTTATTCTTTTTTTTGCGTAACCGCTCTTATAGAAGGTGTATTTTAGAACTAGGTGGGTCCTAAATATCTAACTTTTGGTATAGCATATTCGATCTTATTTGGAACAGCGCTAAATTTGGGGTCCACCTAAAGTACTGCATCACGAATTAAACTAAAATAGGAAAAATACAATAATTCGTACTGGTACTAGTCCCGGCCCGTTCAACGATCAATTTTTGTTAGAGAGAGATGGGCGAGTTCGGCGCAGATGGCATGGAAGAGACGAAGATAAAAGATGTTTATTCCAATTCCGGTTTGATTTGTAGACAGGCCAGGCTTTACTTACTATAGGGCGATAATTTTGTTTACGACTGTCCCGAGTGAACTATTTTAAGACGTTACTTAATTATTAATTTTTAATCGAACGACACCCAAATATTTTTCGAATCACTAGTGTCACCCAAATACATATGCAATAAAAACACTTACCAACACTTTGATGACTGAATTCATCGTTGCACTGTGCTATAAAAAACACTTTTCTAATAAAAACTGTTACACATTTACTGCATTCTTTTCATCGTTACGTACATTGCAATTCGTTGGTAATATGTCTCTTATCAGTCTTATCATTGTTTTAGTCATTTTTATCATCTCGATAGCTTCAGGTATTATATTTGTTTTAGTTTAGATATCTTTAAATATTTTTATTGGCCCCCTCTTTTTATATATCAGTAGGATCGACTAGTTTATATTGTTATCCTTATTTATCCTGTTCGAGTGAAGAAAGCAGGATATGTGCGACCGTGCGACTGGAGTAGTAGTATGGATTTCTTAAAATAGTAAATCAGTAGAAATGGGTGTTAAAAGTTCGACTATTAAAGTTTATAGAGTGGGATTAATGAAATATAAAGGGTGTTTTAGAGGTATCCTTTCAAAGAAGGTGGGATAAAATTCTGCGCTTTTTCGCTCATCATATTCGTGAAAATTCAAAGTTTCAATTTGGGCCATTCTATTATATTTACAATGAATCGTTAAGAAAAAATTAGAATGGCAAGTATCAAAAATAGTTCAGTAACTGAAGACCTGAAAGTACCCAAAGCTGTAAATGAATCTGTACAGTTTTCATTTGTGGCGCAATTCTTAGGTCTTCGCAGATGCTTTCGAGTGAGAAAAAGTTTATTACGATTCCGACGTGGGAACTCGCTGAAAATGACCCCCCAAAGTCCCAAAAATGAGTTTTCCGCGAATATCTGTCAAAATATGCGAATTAGAGAATTTTTGTTTAGACAAAAAATGAAGATCACCTCGAAATCTACAAAAATGGTCCCAACCATTTTTTTCGCAACACCGATATTTTTCGCAAAAACGGCCGTCGAAAAATCCATAACATTTCACACTGGATAGATGTGGCTAAACGGCTAAAAATGCAGATGGGCATAACAATTTTTTATCAAAACGCAAGAAAGATGGTAAAGGAAATTTTCTGGAATCATTGAACACTTGCTAAGGTCTCATTATAAAAAAAATGTAAATAACAAACCATTTTTTTAAAAAATATCAATAAATTAATAAAAATATAAAAAAAAACTTTGACCGCTTTTTTAATATTCTAGAAAAATCAGAATGGACCCAAACTCATATGCACTGATAGGTACGGGTTTTCCCATTCCGATGAACTTTGAATGATTAAAAAATGTACATTATTGCCCGAGTAATGAAACAATTCGTCCGCGCACTTATAAGTGAATCCATGAAGATTATCGTTATCTCGAAAACTACTGATTTTTTGAAAAAAATATAAGAACCATTTTTGTAGATTATAAGGCGATCTTCATTTTTTTGTTTAAACAAAAATTCTCCAATTCGCATATTTTGGCAGATATTAGCGGGAAACCCATTTTTCGGATCTTGAGGGGCCATTTTCAACCCTTTCCACCTTTAATGTTATAAACTTTTTCGCTCAAACATCCTCGAAGCCTAAGAATTGCGCCACCAGGGAAAACTGTACAGATTTATTTACAGCTTTGTCCCTTCATTTACTGGACTAAAAAACCTTCAAACTTTCTTTTTTTATTGAATTTTGATTTTACAGCTTTTTCTGATCTTTAATTTCTAAAAATTTTATGATGCACTATGCATTAAGTATAATATTAAAGATAAAAAAATTATGTTGGTGCATAAAGCGTATCATATATATTTTTTTAATTAAAGATCAAAAAACGTGAAAAATGGCAAAAATTCCATAAAAATAGCAAGTTTGAAGGTTTGTTTCGTATTTGCTATTCTTATTTTTTCCAATTCATTTTAGATGTAAATAAAGATACTTGGACTTAATATAAATATAATAAAATGGCCCAAATTAAAACAATGAATTTTCACGATTCAGAAAATAAAAATTAAAGAAACAATTACTTTTATTTATTGTCTTTATTATTCTAATTTATTGCATAATTTTTTATGATTTTTCCAAATTATTTTTTTCGCAGCAACATTTTCTATTTTTGTGCCGTCTCTATGTATTCTAATGCCCTACGGAAAATAGATTTTTTAATCTCTCTCTAGTCCCTTTAATAGTCCAAGTTTTTACAGCTTATTTTTATTTAACTTGTTATCATTTATCAACAATTTTAACACCTTAATTTTTTTATTACTCTGAAATTAATTTTAAAAGTTGATGGCTTATTTCCCTGAATTATTTGTTTTCCAATTAAAAACACTACCAAGCGTGATAAATTGGAAAAACAATAAAGTTCACCAATCTACGAGGATAAAAATGTAGTTCACTTGGTTTTGTTATAGGTGTTTGACAAAGGATTTTTATGGAAACCGTCCCGAAAACACCTATTTTCCGTACAGTTTTTGTTTTTTACTGTAGATCACAATTTACTGCTTCTCTGACTCATAAAAAAAACCAAATTTTTTAAAAAATTCGATAATAAAATACAAAATTTTAAACTTTTCTAATTTTTGTAAATTTTGAAAAGAATTTTATATTTTAAACATACATTAATCCAATATAAATGCAATGGTAGCAGTTCTGGTATCTTAATTTTATGTAACAAATGTAAATATCATTACAGAACAACAATTAAGTGACTCTTTAAACCGATTGTCGATTAAACTTTTTCTCAGTACTAAGCATTGAAAAAGTTCTTTTACGGACTGCTAAATACGAGATATACACTAAAAGCAAGTCTTAACTCAGTAGGGATAATAAGAACATTTATATGTGGATAAGACTTGTTTCTTTTGAAATTAAAATGATGTTTTATATTTCCTTGGATTAGCATGTAGCTTCTCAAACTGGTATCACATATTTATAATATCTACCAAAATCACCACCGAAATTAACCTTATTACCATGTCCCTATTTTAAATGGAAAACTTTCACGCCTGGAAGTCTAGTTATAGGATAAATTTAGGATTTTTTTGCACATCTCAATAAAATTATGTCGAGTGGAAAAATAGTTATAAAAACGTTACTGTTAAAAATAATAAATAACACTAAAATATCTTTTTGTGCATTCGTTTGATAATTTTGATTTTTAGAAATAATTAAATGAGTTGTTTAAAAATTTCACCAAATTGGTAAACATTATTGTCAAAGCAAATTGCAGCAATAAATTATAAACTGTAGAAATTTTAAATAAAATTGTAGCAAGAAATCTATCAAACTGTAAAAACACACTAACTCCTCCTTATAAAAATACCACTTCACGTGTATTTGAAATTGATTCGCAACTTAAAATTATTTCGTATTAATACCGCACTCAACTTCAACATGACACGCGACACAAGAACTGAACCAAATACTAACTAACCATACAGTCACAGTATACAGCCGTCAGCAAAAAGGTCCCTGAATGGGTTATTTCTTTCCTAACGATTTTCGCCATGACTCAAAATGATGCTTAAATCCAATACCCATTGTTTTGTTTAGTCTACATATGGTCTTGAGGAATTTTAGCGTCTCATTCACAAAGAAAATATTTCCCAAATTGTTCACCATTCAGTTGCGTTAGATTTTTTAATGAACACCTTACTATAAAAGGCACTAAAAATATGTTGTAATATGGAATATTTGCACAGAAGCAATAACCCAGAAATTTAACCCGGGAAAATACTGTAAATGTGAAAAGGGTTGATAAACAGCCCGTTTTAAATTTTTTTTTTTTGTTTGTACGGGGTCTTTGATTACTATTATTTGATATTTGGGGGTTTTGGAGCCTTTATTTTTGAAGACAGAAAAAGTTTTGTAAAAAAATTGTATTTTTTTTTTCCATATTATCTTTTAAAATTATCAGTAAAAAAATATCGCAATTAAAAAATGGAAAAATACTTCAACTTTTTTAAATGGAACACCCTGTATGTTATTACAATAAAAGATTTTTTTTTTTCTGATTTTAAATATATTTACATTAATGATATTTGGATAAACTATTTTTGAGATATATAAGCTTAAAATATAAATAAATAAAAAAAAATCATTTTAGTATAAAGAAAGCTATGAAAACAATAAAATTGTTTTAATAAATTTGACGTATTAATAAAATTTATCATTTTAACTTTAAAAAAGTAGTTTGTATTGCTTTCTTTATCGATGGGCTTTTAAGAAGAAAAAAAAATCGCTATTATCTTTTTTTTTATGGTAACAATAATAATGTAACGACAGTGCAAAGGGAATATTTTTTTATTCTACCTTTTAACAATGGGTACCATCTATAGATACTATTAAAACATAAAAAAAAAGTTTATTGAACGAAAAATTTTTTAAAATAAGGGAAAAAAGGACTGCAGCACGAAATAAAAAAAAATTTTGGGGATATCCTCGTTTTTTTAGGATAATTTTATTTTTTTTCTATTGCACTAGCACTAACTACTTTTAACATTTTTAGAAAATCCTGAAATATCAATCTCGGTTGCGGATCTGAACTTATTTAAAAAACAGATTATAAAATTTATTAAACCTTAAAATTTTACTAGTTTTACCTTTTTTAAATTTATCCCCCTTCAGAATCTGCCTGAACAAAACATGCAGGACCGATCTAAGTATGCATTGAAAATAGCTAGGTTTATGCAGCATGATCCAAAGTTTTTTAAAAAAGATCTATTCCCCGACAAGTCTTCCTTCAGTTTAGAGGAATGTTTAATCACATAAATAAACATTATTGGTCTAGAGCAGGGGTCTCAAACTACGGCCCGGGGGGCCCCCACCCGGGGGCCCCGGACGATTTTTTCCGCCCCGCGGAGAGCTAGTACTTGAAAACCCCTTTTTTGAGAACAAATAATTTTTATAGCAAATTAAATTTAGTTTACTGAAGTATTTTTTAATTTTTGTTGAATAATTATTAATATGACATCTACATTGATATGGTCAGGGGGTAACTCCGCTAACTCATAACATTCTTGTAGGCTTATTGTTATTTTTTTTTGTGATAAGTTGGATAAAGAAAAACAGAATTGTAATGAGTAAAGACTTAAAAAGGAAAATTTAACTTCAGTATATTTTAAAACTAACAAATTATTGAAATGAATCCAACTAACATTTTATACAAAATTTTTAAAAATCACACAAATTTTTTAAAAAACATAATTTACATATGAAATACTAATGAGATTTATGTAATTGAGATTTTTTTCCCTGACATTAGTTTGTAGTTGTGGACTAATTTTACTTGTACCAATTTTTTAAAAAAGATTTTAAGATGCTCATCAGTTAATTTCGATCTGTAAACATTTTTTTTTTTACTTCATTTTGGAGAAAAAGGGTTTTTTTTACACAAATAAGTAGTACCAAAAACAGAAAAAAAAACCACGAGCAAATTTATGCAAATTATCAAATTGTGTCGTGGAAGACTCTTATAAAATTCCAACAAAGATGAGTTTTGATATTTGTTCTTAATTATATCACTGCATTGTAGATCAATCATTTCCATTTGAAGTTCCGGGGCAGGGTTTCAATGTCAGTATCAAAAGGATTCAAAAAAAACTTAATTTGATTGCAATGGCATCAAAGTCCGAGAAACGAGTATCAAAATTTATTTTTAAAACACTCAAAGTTTTATTGCAAAATGGGGTAGGAAACTCAGTCTCAGTAGTGTGGCTGAATATTTCACATGTTTTAAAGTTTTAAAATGTGAAAAAAAATTTTCTTCGAGTTGTGATTGAAACAGTCTCAATTTCTTTTTCCGGAAGATTTTTATATTAGTGTATAAATCAGGGGAAATGCTGGTTTTCTCCGAATCCCAAATTCAGTTCGTTCACGTGTTTTGTCAAATCAACATAGAATGCTAACTTCCACAGCCATGCGTTGTTTTGTAATTCCCCTAAAAAAGGGCGATGCTTTTCATTCAAAAAAATTTTGATCACTGCTCGAAAAATTTAAAAAAAGCTGAAGGACTTTCTCACAACTAAGCCAGCGTACGGCAGTATGATAATTGTCAGTTTCTCCAACCTTTTAAAAAATTGTCGGAATTGTCGGTGATTCAGCCCAAAAGATCTGATAAAATTTTCAGTTGATATGACTGGTTTCAGAACGTCAGACATATCCCCCAAAATTTTCCGCACAAAGACTGTTGATGAATGATACAATGTAAAAAATTTTTCACAAGAGCGACCACTCCTTTATCTTTCCCACTCCCGTTTTTGCCTCCATCAGTTGTAATACATTTCCCCAATTTTTCCATCGAAGGTTCTTTTGATTAATGACCATTTCAACTCCTTTAAAAAAAACTGTACCAGTAGTTGTGCCATGAATACTATACATATCAAGAAGTTCTTCATGCACTTCATAGCTTTTTCTCCCGAATAAAAAACAACCCCTTTTGGGGGAGTATCTGAAAACATCCGTTGACTCATCCAAGGCCAAAAAAAAACCCTCAAAATGTCCATTTTTTTCGAACAGTTGAGAGGATATATTTTCAGCGATGTTTTTTTTCCCTTCGAGCCAGTTTTTGGGGTGACATACTGACAGTTTTTAAAAAAAATTTTTTTTTGGGGACATTTCCTCGGCTACTGCAATTATGCATTCTTTGATCATTTCTCCATCGGTGAATGGTTTTCCACGTTTTGCAATTTCAAGAGCCACAAAAAAAGCTGGCACGAGTTGCAGCCTCTTGTTCAGTTTTGAGTTTTGTAAATGAAAAATTGCTGCGATTTCAATGCGCTGCATAGCTTAAAATTTTTTTGTCCGCAAACTTCCTGTATATTTTGAGTAATTTTGAAAATGTTTTGTTTCATAATGACGTTTAATGTTATATTCTTTGAGAACGACTATGCTTTCATTGCAAATCAAACATAGCGCCTTGTTACTGGACTCAATTACGAAAACTGAATGTTCCACTGATCTTTGAATTTTCTGCATTACTATCAATTTTTCCTTTTTTTCCCCTACTACTAATTCACACACAAAAGCAACAATTCAAAAAAAAAACTGTTTTAAAGATGTCTTAAACTTAAACACGCACAAACACGTTTTAAGGAGGTATGCAACATTTTATTTAACAACAGTGTCATAAGAACTGACTTGTGGTTGCGCCACTAGCCTTCTTATATATTCCAATTATTGCCATCTAGAAGTGAGTGGAAGACACCTGAACTTTTCTCGAACCAACGAGACTTTTTTTGTCGTGCTATTAGCGCCATCTGTTAGCGATAAAGGGTTACTACCTATTTCCGCTTGTGCCCCCCCAATGTCGTGTCACGTTACTCCTCATGGCTCGTACTCTACGACTAATCTAGAAATTACAGATAATGACAGGAAAATTAATAATATGCATTTTTCCCCCGTTTTGCGGAATTTAGTCCGATTTGCACCTTTTTTTTAAACGTTGGTGTTTTTTTTTCGGTTTTTTTTTCATCAGTGGACTATTCCATTTTACCACCGGCTACAATGATAATAGGTTTTTTGGCCCTGGGAAATTTTACTGGAGTAATCAGTAGGCCCAAGGCTGGAAATTTGGGGACCCCCCCCGGGCCCCTAAAAAACCTCCCAAATTCAACAACATAAAATTTTTTTTTTTTTTTAAAGTTTTTTTTGATACTAATATAAAATTTTTTTTCAAATTCATTAATAATTTAACCTAAAATTTTTAAAAAAATGATTCATCCAAATATCATCAATGTATGTATATTTGAAATAAAAAAAAAAAGATCTTTCGTTGTAGCGCATAATATACAGGGTGTTTCTTTTTAAAAAATTGAATTTCCCCCATATTCTTCCATTTTTTTTTTGCGATTTTTTTTTCTGATAATTTCAAAAGATAATATGAAAAAAAACCCACAATATTTGTATAAAAAAATTTTTTTCCCGTCTTTAAAAATAAAGGCCTAGAAGCCACGTAAATATAATCAAAGACCCTGGGGCGTATTCTGTAAAAACCTCGGGGGAAACTCATCACCACTAACATCTTCCTTGAAGAAAGTAATTCGATTATTTTTTAAAATAATTGAATTACTGAAATGTATTCAAAACCTAATAAATAATTAAATTCTACGAAAAATTTAATTACCTTGTTTTATGGAAAAAAATTCCGGGGAATTTGGCTAGCCAGAAAGAGGGGTCTTTGAAAAAAAGGCGTGTAGCTTAGTGTCAAATTTTTTTGGAGAGGTTCAAACTTTTTTAAAAAAAAAAAAAAAAAATTTGTCCTTAATGTTTTTTTTTAAAATTTAAAAATTGGTATCTTTATTTTCAGGAAAAAAGGGGACTTAAGAACTCTTAGCAAGTTAAACGTCAATATTAGACACGAAAGACATTAAAGTAACCCCCCCTCTCCAGTATTACAAACCGGAAATTAAAAAAAAACCATTAGAAAAGCTAAGCGAAAAACCCAATCAAATTAGGAACCTCCTAGAAAGGGCATGGAGGAATCTATGAACACTGAAGAAATTAAAAAAAGAATCTTCAGTTTTTCTTAGCTCACCTTCAAAGTTACATAGTTCACCTTTATACGATATGAACTCAATTTTACATCAAGATTTCCCCCCTTTTTAAAAAAACCTTCAGTTTTACAAACGGGACCCCTTTTATTTATAAAGAAACTTTCCTTTACCAAATACCATTAATTCATAGAAAACCCTTTCATCTTTAGCGATCAACCATTACAAAAAGAACCGTTAAAGCTTCAAGGGGTTCGAGAGGGGAAACCGAGGAAACCTTGAATTTACAATGAACCATTAAACTTACAAAAAGGGCCATTAGATCTCTACAGAAGCTCAAGTGAATAATGATTTCCGAGGCAGCAGATCAAGAAGTTCAGATGTCCAACTCAGAAAGAAATAACTGGTTTTGGGAAATATTGAAATCAATGATGAAGAGACCGGGAATGAGGGGGGTGTTAGGGAACCGTTGATTAAAGTAAAGGCAACATGTCTTTTGCAGGTTAGTAGCTGTACAGAGCAGGGTTGAGATGATTAAAATCAATTGATGAAAATCACGATTTAAATCATGATTTTAATCAGTATAATTTTAAAAAAAAAATCATGATTAGTTTTAAAAAAGAGTTTTAAAATTTTAACACTTAAAATGTGTTTGTTCATACAAAAAATTAAATCCAGACGCATTTTTGTGTGGTGTTATTCATTATTTTATGATAATAATCGAAAAGAATAGCTGGTTATTACAATAATAAAACATTTAAAAAATTGAAAAGAAAAAAATCCTTTTAAAAAAAAAAAAAATTAGAGGTGCAATTGCTTAATTTCTGAAACATCTTAAGATCTTCTCCACTATACGGCTGTTACATTTTATATTATTTCCTCTGAAAACAGAGTTTTGTAAAGAGTCCGACTTAGCTTCCAACTTAATTAGTTATGGTAATAATCCCGTGTCTACAAAAAAAAAAATTGAAAAAATGTGTAGAGCATCTCTATTTTCTTCAGCTAGTAATGGATATTCTTCTTTGTTTATTGTAGGTGTGTAGAGCATCTCTATTTTCTTTAGCTAGTAATGGATATTCTTTTTTGTTTATTGTAGGATCCAAAATCTGCGCCAAAAAGTGAAAGGGGGTTAGAGCTTGAACATATATGTTCTTAAATAATTGATATTGACGCAAGCTTCTTTCTTTTTTAAATTTAAAACTATCAAAAATAGCCAGTAGAGATCGAACGCTGTAAGAATAACACCGATACGTCACGGTCTCATATGGCAAACCCGTATAAAACCGTGACGTATCGGTGTTATTCTAACAACGTTCGATCTCTAACTCTTTTCATTCGTAAACCGATTTCGATAAAAATGCACCTTTTTGTTGCATTGCATCCAGTGCATTAGAAATTGGTTTTAGCAACTATAGAAAATCTTCAGCCATTTAATACAGATATCTAAAACTTTTTTAAAAATCACTGAATCAATTTGATCTGTATGCTCTTCACATATTAATAACAATTTTGGCCACTCATTTACATTCATAGTTCCCAAGACAATCTGAAAGTGTATTCCATTGAACATCCTGAGGTAAGACCAATTTCTTGCCCCCTTTTTTTTGCAATTGGCAAATGGGCATTTCTGAAGTATTTTACAATAAGTACTATATGTTCTTTTATCTGCGATGTTTTTTGATCTTTGGGGAGCAAACTAAATTAGTGTGCCGAATATGTAATTATAGGGTAATTGGACGACTCGGTAATTTTTTTTTATACTGACTATGTTGCTCGCATTATCTGTAACAATACTGGTAACTTTACAGTTACATTCATTTTTGCACTTATTTATTGAGTTAATAGCCAAACTGTATGGGAATGACCAGATCTATCTATGCTTTCTTAAAGAACACTGTTTCCATCCTCTGCAGTCAAAACGACACAGATTATCGGCTCATTATGTATATTAGACCATCCATCTAAGGACCTGCAAACAAATCTTCCAGATAACTTGTTAAAACAATTTGATTTTTCTTCTTCAAATATTTTATTCAAGAGCGTTGATGATAACTGAAATCTGGATGGTGGAAGGTAACCAGGTCTTTGCATTTCTATGGCCTTTCGAACCAACTTATTTTCTATAGCTCTACAACTGCAATTTGTTGCGTAAACGGCTTTGGCTATTTGTCCAATAATTTTTTTTATCTTGCCCAGTTTGTACAACAAAAGAATCCAAATGACTGCTACTTCCACTATTTTCACGCCCACATACACTTCCCTTTTCACAGTTATGCTTCTCTGTTTTTTTGCCAACTGGATAATTTCACTCTGACTAGTTCTAGGCTGTCACTGACAATCACCATAGAGTTTCATGATTACTGCGGTTTGCAGGTTTTCCAATGACTTTTTATTCTGTTCACTAGACTTTGCAATTCTTTACCACGCTTTTTACGTACAGCTTTACAACCTAGTTGGCCCACCACTTGTTTTTTTTTATAAAATGCTGCCAAAATTTATTTAAATAATTAGTCTGTTATATGCAAAAATGCATTATAAACCTAAATTAAAGACATATTAGCCTTATATGGTAACATAAAACATAAAGTTTCTGAGGTAAAAACAAGAATAGCATGTGTGGTAAAAAAAAATTAAAAATATATATTTTTATACTTTATATTTATCCGATTTCCAAACTTCATGTAAGACGGACTATTTTCTGGTAATAATATAAAGTCGTAAAACTCAGAATAGGTCATATCGAAATTAAATATGGTCATTATTATGCCTTTTATAGATGCTAGTGTTAGCCTATTTCAATCTTCTGTCCACTGAGCTACAATTAACGAAAATATTCGCTCCACATTTGCGTCGTGGGCAGTAACGGCATAATTTTAACAGTTCTGAAAAATCTTTAATAAACAAGCAATGCTGAAAATAAACTGACCACTTTTTGTGGGAAAATGCGGCCGGACGTCCCCGGACACCTTGAAAACACGGACATGTCCGGGCAAATCCGGACGTATGGAAATCCTATATATTATATTACTTTGAATACTGAGTTTACTTTACTAAACCCGGTAGAAAATTTTATTTCAGCAATAAGTCTACCAAGGGTTTACGTATACTTTATAACATTTAAGCTTTAAAAAGAGGGTTTAAATTTTTTTTTCTCCCAATTTTAGTTACATAGAAGCATCATTTTCCCGGATGTAATATATCTTATATTACTTTCAAATACTGAGTTTACTTTACTAAAACTGGGGGGAAAATTTTATTTCAGCAATGTCTGCCATAGATGTATGCCCTGAGTTTTTTTTTTCAAATAATATAATATAAAAAAAAGGAACCAAATACGTTGTGTACTGTTAATTGACACTTTTTTTATTGTCAAAAAATTTCCACTATAATACCCTCCAGGGTAACCCAGGGAGAAAAAAATTCCGAAAAAATACATAGGTTACCATGGCAACGTTGAGAAATGCTTGAGTTTCATTGGTTGAAAAAAGTTTTTGGGGCATTTTTCACGTTAATATAAGTTTCGACAAAGGGCGTCATTGCGCCTTGCAAAAAATTACGCGAATGAAATTTTCGCCTTGCAAAAATTCCCCCAGTTTTGCTTTCGAATCTGTACTATCCTGTGTAAAAATATTTTTTTTTTTTTAACAAAACAAAATAAAAGCAATTATAAATATGAAAAAATAATAATATTTTTAAAAGCTGGTAAATTAAAAAAATAATAATAATAAACATGTTTTTTTTTTAAATTATCGATTTTTGTTTTTTATATATTTAATCATGACTTTTATCAACCCTGTTATAGAAGATATATGAACGTTAACTTAATTTATTTATTACCCTGTATATTACGTTTATATTATTTTACAGGCGCCCCGAATACTGAATAAAGAATTCGCTTACGTAGCCAGTGATAACATGCAACCGGAACCTGCCGATTTGTCGAAAAACAAAAGGCAGGAAAACGTTGTGTGCGACATGGATCTGACTAGAGACGACGACAATATGGACACTCAGTCTGTTTCCAGTGATGGTTCTGATCCAGATAGATTAGAGGTCGATATGTCGCAGGTAATATTTTATAAAATATATAGAGATAGTATAAAAAAAAAGGTTTTTCCCAATAAGTGCGCAATTGATACTTTTCCCCCACGCCAAAAACAGTTAGACGAACGACGCGAAGCGGAGTTCGGGTGTTTTTTAAATGCGGAAAAATCACTTTGCGCAAGTATTAGGAAAAAATACTTTTTCTACGAGGGTTTTATTAAAGAAT
>JAHBCN010002269.1:0-95002 GCA_019359885.1 Listronotus oregonensis
GGGGCAAGGCGGGATAGTTCTTGTAAACACACTCGAATAGCAACCTTGATTAAACACACTAAATAACATCACTCCGGAAATAATAACTTTTTCAATGTTTATGGCATTGTACCATAAATCACATTTTTATAAATCGATGTTTGTTTATAATCTGAAGTGACAGAAAATATATGTCATTTACTTTAGATGCTCAATTCGATTGCTGTTGATCAAGTCAGTTTACAAAACGTGTTATTGAATAATACAACCTACTAGAAAGAGATAAAATGACATCGAAGTGCCCAGCTGACCAAACAAACCATGTGTCCGGTGCAATCGAATCTTGGAATGACAGTTCCAATAAATGTTTATATTTAAATCGATGTTGCCTATATTAACAAAAAAAACCAATATTTTTAAATAATTTTATTACATTATCAAGATAATTTCCCGATTTTGATTTTTGAGATCTGGCAATTTGTTTACGTTTTTCCAAAACAAAAACAAACAGATCACTATTCCAAACACCCTGCCTACAAACTGGCGTTGCGTTAATTCTAGTCCTTAAGTTCGTTGGTTAGCACATTTAAGGAATCATTCCATTGTCTGGCTCTAAACCATAGGAAATTATCCAGACACTAACAAAAAGTCTCTAAACTCTTTTCACAGGCATATCCAAGTGCTTGGATGCCCTTTTTTCTCAAACAAAATCAGCCCCGGAGCCTCCAGAAAAGGGGGGCCCCCACAATAGAGACTTCAGAAAAAAAAATTCAAAGTCAGACACTATTAAACAACTTTTCCTTTCCCATTTTTTTTGCGTTTTACCTCCACCCACAGTATACTTTGTACAAACATGATTACATTAAATATTACCAGAAATTATCGATCTATATTTGTTCACTCCAAACAGGCAATCAGTAAAATATCAAAGTCTAAATGGCCCTGATAAGGTACACTCGGTGCTCTCATACGCGGTGGTTGTGTGGGGTCATTCCTGTCAGGCAGGCCGAGTTTTTGGCTTTCAGAGAAGGGCAGTAAGAACGCTGGTGGGCTTATCCTATCGGGAGAACTGCAGAAGTGCCTTTAAATCTCTCAAAATTTTAACGTTTTCCATGTGTGTATATGCTTGAAAATCTGCTGTATGTAAGGAAACATGAAGAAAGTACAATTCTCATAGTAAGCTGCACGAGTACAACACGCGCAATAAAGAAAGCTTGGTAGTGGTATATTGTAGGCTTAAAAGATGCCAAAATGGTCCAGAATTTGTTGCTATAAAGCTATATAACAAAATTCCTCAAAACATCAAATCTTTACCACTTGCACAATTTAAACAAAAGATTAAGAGTTTCCTTGTGGGCCAGGCTTTTTATTCTGTACAAGAATTTTTAGACTGTAATGTTTTAATTTTTTAAAGCTTTGTTTTTAAGTATTTTAATGTCTCAATGTTTTGTTAGTTTTTTTTTAATTTTTTAATGAGTGTTTTTGTGAATTATACTTTTTTAATCCGTATTTTATTTAGTGTAAGTTTTTAGCTCTTATGTTTTAATGTATACATGCATATATATATATATATATATATATATATATATATATATATATATATATATATATATATATATATATATATATATATATATATATATATATATATATATATATATATATATATATATATATATATATATATATATATATATATATATATATATATATACCATAATATATATGTATAGGAATCGATTTTTTATAAAAACTGATATATTAATAATATATGACAAGTGAATATATATATTTATATTTTTTATTTTTATAGATAATATATATATAAAAATAAATAATATATATCTATAAAAAAAATATTTATCTAAAAAATATATCTTAATGTAGAAACATACATTAAATATACTATTTCTATGTGTGTTTTTAATTATATGACGTAAACTTTTACAAACATGAAATAAACTATCTATCTATCTATCTCCCCATCTTAAAGAATTATCTCAATGGCTCAATGGCTGAGTGGGAAATCATATCTTTATAATGAGTATTGAGCACGATGTTTTAAAGGAATTAGATATGTCTGATATAATCAAACAATTAAAAATCTAGAAAAGTGCAACAACTTTAATGACAGGGCATCTGACTCCATTCTATTAAACTTATAATGATATTGTTTTTCGTATTTTGTTCTAATTTCGTAAGAACTGCACTTTAATTTTTACTTGGTATTATTTTAAAAATATATTTGTAAAAGTAAAGTAATTTTTTTTTCATTTTTTGAATGGTAAGAACCCCCACGAAATCTGCCCAAGTGCCTCCACAGTCCGGCGCTGAACAAAATTAAATGGCGAACGCGAAAATAGATATAAAATATTTTTTAGATTACTGTCAGTCTTGGTACTTGGTATCCCGCTTCGGGGTTGGCCTGAACTTACTCAGCGCACTTTAAGAAAACTAAGCTGAAAGACCCTAAAATTTTACAACAAACAAAGATATCTCCTACTATTTTTTTTCTTTTTCAGTATGTTCGACGTGGGAGGGCAGCGGGACGAGCGACGTAAATGGATTCAGTGTTTTAACGACGTAACTGCCATAATCTTCGTGACGGCGTGCTCGTCCTACAACATGGTTCTGCGCGAGGACCCCACCCAGAACCGGCTCAAAGAGTCGCTGGAATTGTTCAAATCCATTTGGAATAACCGGTGGCTAAGAACTATCTCGGTCATCTTGTTCCTGAACAAACAGGACTTGTTGGCCGAGAAGATTCTAGCAGGTAAGTCGTCACAATGTAAGTCGATCATTTTTCTATTATCGATGTTGTGAATCGTAGATGTAGACTTGGTATAGTTTACGAATCATATGACCCTGATTTCCATTCTGTCATCTAACAACCTTCTTCATGTGTGCTGTTTGTCAGAACTAACTCATTGGATTCTGCAGATTATAGACAATTTTAATAAGTGGGTCACTTTAAAAATGAACATATTCATATTAGCAATTTTATGATTGATTACACAGCCCCACAAACAAAGAAGTTAAAGGTCCGAAAGACTACCATAGTATATTTATTTTTTCGAGGTCGCTGAATCCGAATCCCAGGTCACCCCGACTGGGGTTTGTTGTGGGGCATTTCAAGGTCGAATCTCAACCAAATTTGATGGGGTCAAATTGGGATTCATGTTTAGCGACCTCAAAAAGTACTGTTAAACCTAGGCTTGCATTTTTAAGATAGAGAGAGTATATTTGTCATCATTTTTAGCAAAAATATATTATATTATTACTTATATTATATTTATATATTATATGGGGAAAATAAAAAGCCACTTTAACTAACCAGAACTAACCATGACCGACCTGAACTGAGGACTTTTGAATTTGTCTAAATTATCCCTACGTAGAAGTTATTAGCAAAATTTTAATAATTTTCAATATGGTATTTATTATGGGCCGCAATAATTCCATCCAGCAAAAGTATATAAAGCTTTTTTGTAGACAATTAATTTTTTTTATCGAAAATGTACATTGTAAGATTAACGAATTTAAAAAAAAATATTAAAAAATCGCAATTTAGATATGATTTTTTGAATTTTACAACTTTTGATAAATTTTTGCCCATGTTTATTTTTTATAAACAAAAAGTATTCTTATCCAAAGAAAAGTTGTTTTATAACGTTATTTTAATAATATAGCATAGTTGAATACTGTACCAACGACAAACTTTAATTTTTTGTATAAAAATAAAGTTACAAGACCATATGTTCCTTCCTACCCGAATGTATACGTTCATTACACAAAATGGTCTATTTCCCTTTTTCCAAAATAAGTTATGGACAAAAATGTTTTTAAAAACTGCATATTAAAAAGATGTTTTTAAGAGCTTAAGTTTGAGAAGAGCAGGCCTGGTAAAGTGCATTGGTAGGGATATCTAGAGGTTAAAACTTAATTGATCTACGACTTATACAATGTTTGAATGGCAGACTGGATAATCTTAAAGTGTCACTATACCAAGATATAGATTTAAAATACAGATAGCCAGTAGATTTATTTATATTTTGATTGCTAGGTCCAAAGTATAGTGGATTGTGTAGTTCATTATTGAAAATTTAAATTTACCCAATGATATAGTTAATTTTCTTAAATTTTGACGTTTATCAAACATTCACTGACGTTGTCAAACGATATACATAATAAAAATTTAAATGTTTGTTTCTGGAGCATAAACAAAAAAATATTGTTTATAATACATACCTAAATCAGGTTTTTGGGACTCTTCTGATGATTTTAGGTACTTGTTACATAAATACCTATTGTTGGCTTGGACACAGTAATTATAAAAAAATCAACTGGCTTTTTGTATACTGGTAGTAGGTGGTTGGGTAGATTGCATGATATATTTAGAGGATGTTTTAAATTTGCATGGGGATTTTGATACATCTGACCACAAAATAATAAAGTTCTATCATGGCCACAAAAAGGTTTCTATTCAATTTATGTACATCACTTTTTGGCTTGATAAATAATGTTAATTTAATAACAATTTTTAAGAAAAAAGGTTTGGTGGTCATTCTAGTTATGTAGGACACTTTTTTATGTCCCCAAATTTTCCTGATTTATGACTAGACTATTCAAAAAATAAATATTTCAAGTTTAATGAACTAGACATACGGCCGAGATGATCGGGTTGTTAAATTTAGCAATGGACTTAGCAATTGTTAAAAGTTAACAACGGTTTAGAATGTTTAACAAAATGTTAGGTTTTGACAGCTTGCCTACTAAAATCATTGAATAACACTGACAATGACGTTTTATTAAACATTCTAAACCGTTGTTAACTTTTAACAATTGCTAAGTCCATTGCTAAATTTAACAACGCGATCATCACTCGGCCGTTAGTGTCTCTTTAGACCAGTGGTTCCCAAACTGGGGGGCGCAAAGCAACATCAAGGGGGGCGCGAGAGCTCAGAAAAATTATTAAAAATTTGTATCTTTAAAATAACAAAAAATCAGTTCAAATAAAAAAAAAAAAGATTTATATATGGAAATGTCGTCTGCAAGTTCAAACACCGATTTTTTTCCTATTTCCGAAATTGGGTTAATTAATGGAAAATAATGACGACACTGCTAAAAACGAAGATATTACAAAATATATATATTTTATCTAGAAAGTCCCTTTGATGAATTCCAACGATATTTTTCTAATGTATATGACAACTATGAACAAAAATATGCTTAAAGTCCTTTTAATTTTGATATAAATATCCTTTCGGAAGAAATGCAAACACAAGCAATCCACTAAAATCACGACTCAGTGGCGAAAAATGACTTTGGTGTAATTTGGTGATTACTACATTTTGGATAAAATATCTTCCAATCTATCTTTTAATCGCGGAAATGGCTTTGAAATTTCAATACATTTCGACAACCTACTTATGTAAAAAATAATTTTCTATTTTAATGAAATAAAACAAAAAAGGAGCCATCTTATGTTGCTAGTGACTACGTTCTACTTTTAAAATTCTTGTTAAGGAAAAAGCAGCACTTTGCATTAGATTAGATAAGTTTAAATGTCAGTTTATAAATAAATGCCCTTTTTAAGTAAACGAATTTGTTGTCGAGGAGTGGGCCGACCACTTCTTAATTTCAAAAAGGGGGCGCCATAGAAAAAAGTTTGGGAACCACTGCTCTAGACTATAGATTTTTTTAAACACTCTTTGTTAATGTAAAATTTAGAACCTGATTGGTTTAAAATACCATACTCGTACTAAAGAACCTGTTATAGCCCTACTAGTAAACCAACATTATTATTGAATACATGTCTTAACTTTAACATAAAATTCTGGTCTACATGTAAAAAAGAAACTTAAAATAAAAAATGTGTGTTTGGTAACACTAATTTTATTAACAGTATTGGTAAATATACAGGGTCACCCGAAAACAGTTTATATTATTAAATACGTTTTTTTTATTGAACGCTCTGTATATTTGGCAAATTTTGACTTTTTATTTAATTCTACATTAAAAATCTATACGTCAATGTTAATAGAATAAGTGGTACCAAACACACATTTTTTATCTTAAGTTTTTTTCTGTATCCTGTACAAGGGCAGAGATATTTAGTGTATAATATAAAAAGAGTTGAGACACCCTGTATAATTATTATAATCAGTCATGAGAGAAAACGTTTTTAATAATAATTGTAGAATTTGAGATTTTACTGCTTTAAAAAATATCGGTTTGTCATAAAACGTTCAAAAATATTGTTTTTTTTTTTTATTTGGATCAAATTATATAATAAAATTGCCATGTATTTACTTAAAATGTACCAATCCATTGTATTAATTAATTTTTTTGTATACATGGTGTTGTGCAAATAATTAAGGTTATTTTAAAGACATACCTAATGAATTTAAAACTATTCCTCAAATTTGGATCCCCATATTTCCGAAATTATTAAAAATAGACAAATTATATGTTTTTTTAATCTCTTATCAATTGTAATATAATATACAGAATATTCCATTTAAAAAAATTATACTCTCTATCGAACCTTGTAAATTTTCAAGGATAATAAAAATTTAATTACAGATTCGAAAACTACAGAATTAGGCCAACAAATTAATATTTTTATTTATTTTGTGCGATAAAATTTAAACGAGTTAAAGGGGGGTGTAAATTTATAATTTGATACCTGGTACATTTTTTAAATTTTAAATTCTAATATACAGCGTGTCTTAGGATTGGTGGCCGAATAGGACAAATGGACCAAAAATTTTTAAAATTAAATCAGCATTTTGGGATTGTGATCTGCAGGGTCTATAACGGCAGTTCACCAAATTTTACAACTAACCACAACTAAATTGGGAAAAATCACTACTTATGATGTGCCTTTGACTTGGATGTTGGAGCAAAATTTTATAAAGATACATTGTTCAAAATTAAAATTTATATCATAATTTGGAGTTGTAGCTTGTAAAGTTAAACTATGGTGTTTGAAACAATTATCCCGTAACTAAATTTTTTTGGGTTTGTAAAGATACTGGCGCTTTATCACTTTCTTTCATCGAATATATAACTGTTAAGGAACTTTGGCAAAAGGATAATGGATATCGCAAAACACATTTTAATTAAAGAATCAAAAAATTCAAAATAGTGTTGTTATTATGGTTATTGTAGGATTATTTTTTCAAACCTCCTAGTTTACATGAACAAGCTATAACTTTACGTTATGACATAAATTTTAATTCTGAACAATGTGTCCTAATAAAATTTTGCTCTAACTGCCAAATTTAATGTACTTCATTGGTAGTGATTTTTCCCAATTTCGTTGTAACTGACCCTGTATAATACCGATTGGAGTAAAATTTGGTAAATTTTTTAGACCATGCAGATCAAACCCCAAAATTATGTTTATAAATTCAAACATGTTTGGTCCGTCCTATTCGGCCACCCATCCTGGGACATGCTGTATGTGAGACAAGTATAAAATAATATATGTAATTTTATTTAAAAATTATTTTAAAAAATACTTCATAAGTTATGCACCGTTACACATTTTGAAATGCTTTTAGGTAAAAGTAAATTAGAAGACTATTTTGCGGAGTTCGCGAGGTACCAGCCTCCTCCGGAAGTACCAAATGAAAACAATGAGCATCCCGAGGTGTTCAGAGCCAAGTACTTCATCCGTGATGAGTTCCTTGTAAGTTTAAATTTATAAACATTTTTTTGGTTTTTTAAATCGGTGTTTCTCAACCGGAGCACAAGTCTTGTGAAAGCACAAAAGATGTTAAGAAAATGACAAGCATTTAAATTATTTAAACTAAAATCATCAAGCTACTTTTAAAAAATCTTTATCCAGACTAGCGGTTTAGAAACATTCATTTAAATCAGGGAGTTATTTGGTAAACAAACTAAATTACCTTGTGTAGCTCCACCACTGTAAAGGGCATTAAAGGGTGGTGAAAAAAGTTTGAAACAAATAGGACTTTTTTGTTAGTGATATATTTAAATCAAGTTTTTCCATAATGAATTGTGCATGTCAAATAACCTAGAAAATATTTTTACAGTTGTCACGTGACTGATTTGAAAAATGTGATGTGAAATGTCAAAAAGTGAGATTAGGAGTTAAAATATCTAAAAGTTATTAGACAAAACCGTTAAGAATTTAACCCAGGATATGACTTTTACATCATTATTTAAATAAGGATTAATGTTAACAACGCGCCACAGCGGTCGTTTGTCATTGTGATTGTCAATCGCATTTTTTGGAGGTTTTTTACGATATTTTCGTTTTTATGCGGTCATGTTAATTACTTTTGTAACTAATACAACAGTAATTAAAAGGTTGTTAAATTTTTATCAGCCTGAAAATAAAATAAACACAGCTATTCTAAAAAAAATAAACTCATGAACATTCCTTAAAAATTAATGAAACTAATAGTTCTCCTAACAATAAAAAAAAACTTTAAAAAATAAACTTAAAAGCATTTCCATTTTAATAAATGCTCGAAATCATTGCCCTGCTGAGCTTCACAATACCCGAGCCTATTACAAAACCGTCCTAACAATGTGTCTGGTTCAAAAATATAAAAATATCTTTATTGTAATCCACTCAGAATAATGCAATGTTTCTATTAAGTGATGCAGAAAATAGCTGGTCGCTTGTACTGCATCCCCCTGCATGCCTCAGCCAACATTATGCTAACGAATCGCCCTCGTCGTATTGGAAGTGGAACAGGGGAAATTGTTGTCGTTCTTTTTTTAATCCGGGGCCATACCATATGTATCCTACTCTATTGCATTGCAAGCAAATTGGCATGCAAGCTTTTTCCTTTCCAATCGTGTATTTTACCTCCTAACCTTACTATTTAACATCTTACATCACGTTTTTCAAATTTGCGTTATATCAGTAATATACCACCTCCAAAATGTTTATTTAGGTTATTCAGCATTTACAATTGATTAAAAAACCCTTTTTTTTTGGAATTTTACTTGCCGATCTGCATAGGATTTCCTATGTCCACTCTGAGGTGCTCTCTGCTCTATAGCAAGAGACATAAGGGGGCATAAAATGATTTATTATTAAAGCATGGCGAAAACAATTGTATATGTAAAATGATGTTAGGTACAAAAAATTGGCCCTATAAAAAAGTGGAAAGGGTTGACTAAGTTTTTTATTATTTGACCGTTACTAGCATTGTTTTTTCTTTTAGAGTAACGAGACACAAAAACAACACTACATAATATATCCTTGGTATTGTCTCTCATTTAACAAAATAATGAAATTTAAATATCAGAGAATTTAATTAAAATATGACGTTATTTAAAATACTACAGAGTTGTGTTTTTTCAGCCATGAATAAATGATACCATAAACCATCAACTTATAATTTTTTAAATTTTACACTGACTTAATGACCAAAGATGTTAATTATAATAAAATAACCAATAACACACTAGATTCGTGATTAGTAATAAGATAATAACTTCAGATTATAATTTTATCTCGGTTTGCAACGTGTTTCTGCGATTCTTTATATTAGGATTTTTGTTTATTTGCGGTCTTAGTTTAGTGTCTTGCAAGTGTACCAATGTTATGATCAGTGTTAAGATGTAACAGAACATAAAATCCAAGACATTCCTTAAATGGACTAAGAATGACCTGGCAATCAGGCCAGTTAATATTTTCCAGCTGGAAACAATGGTCACTGAATAATCTGCAGGTAAGTGCAGTCTTCACCAGTTGGATGCTTTTGGTGGAGGGTTTATCTTCTACGATGACTCCAGATTTTTCCTGTTTTGACCAATTATCGTCCATAAAGGGTGTAAATAAAACTGACAGCAGTGGTTATGGTTCGGAGACACCATGTAATTTAATTTACTTTCATATCTTTCTAGAAAATATCATTTCTTGTGGGACTAAATTTAATTTTATTGGACCATATTTACTGACCTCATTTAGCTTATGTGCATTGGATTGGCCAGCAAGATTACCTGATTTCAATCCAGTGGAACTTAATACACATTATGCACTTGTTGAAGATCTACGAATTTAATCGTAAACTTTAGAAAAGTTTTTCTTGATATTGAGTAGAATGCAAATGAAATGGCGCTAATGGAAACTGAACAATAAATTTATTTCCAAAAAGGAAATTATATTAGGACATTTTTGATAGGTAGAAGAGGTATTTTTGAATGCTTATTTTTTATTGCGTTAATAATTATTGTCATAATAATATGCCTGTTTCCTTTCTTGAATCCATCTAAAATATAAAAATAATTTTCAGTTATGAGTCAAGAAAATATCTTATTTCCATTCGATTTGTGTCCTAAGGTTTTGCAACCTTTTATCCCAGTTGTGTATTTTATTTACCTCGATTTTAAAGTATTTATACTTGATATCCGAGCTAATTGATTGATCTTTATATGCGATCTTTTGACCTCGATTTTAACGCCTTATAACTTTATATCAAAGCTGTTTATTTGATCTACCTTCAATATAAGGTTTATAACTTTGTATTCTACCTGTATTTCATTAATTTAACCATTATATCCCAGAATTTTATTCGATTTACCTTGATTTAAAAGCTTTACTTCGATTTTAAAGTCAACTTCATATGTCAATTTTTTTCGATCTACCTTGATTTTAAAGTCTTACTCTATTTCCGAGCAGTATATTTGGGTTTTACATTATTTTAAAATGTTACTATTCTGCAGTTGAGAAATTCATTTGAACTACTTTGTAAAAATCCTATGATGACTGTGCAAATTTTCATGTAATTATTTAATATTTCGTCTGTGGTTCCAAATTCCTTCAAAGTCGCACAACTGCTCATTGATGTTTATCTTACTGGTAGGAGTAAACTTTAAATGGTAAGTTGTAGAGGTCTACATAGGTGTCTTGTGGAGTACCTCGAGATTTTAGGTCTTCAGCCACAATTATTTCCATTTTAAACATAAGTTTGAGGTACCCCACTACACACTTTTATGCTTATGACCTGCAACGTTATTTTTCGTGTAACTCTGATCATGTCATAGTGACTAACAGTTAAACGCATGAACTAAATATTCTTTAACTAAGCTGATTATTTGGTCTATCTGTGCTATTAAATTTGTTGCTCTTTAGCATCAATTTAAAATATTTTCTGATTTTTTACTCTAGCTGTTTATTTGATCTACTTGGAGTTACTAGTCGTACACCTCCATATATGAGCTCTTTATTTGGTTTAATTCAATTGTATAGTCATAACTTCATATAGAAACTGTTTGTTTGTTCTACCTCGATATTAAAGTCCTACATATGATGAATGTATGTATTTGATCAGGTTAGATTTTCTTACTACTTTATATACAAGCTGTTTGTGCAATACACTTGGGTTACAAATAAACTTTATATCTTAGCCCAAAGTAGATCAAAGATTCTGTATTTTTACTACTCTGTATCTGAGGAATTTATTTGATTTGCATTAATTTTAAAGCAATATAAGTCTATACTCAAGCTGTTTAGTTGATCTGCTAGGATTAAAAATTTATAACTTGGTACCCTAGCTGTTTAGCATTGATTCTGGAGACTTACTACGCTATATCCAATCAATTTCTTTAATCTGCATTCGCTAATTGATTTTAAGTTCTTATACCTTGATATCCAAGCTGTTTATTTAATCTTAATGGATTAAAAAACGTCTAACTTTGTATCGTAGCTGTTTAGCATTGATTCTAGAATCTTACTATATCTGTATCTGATCAGTTTATTTGATTTTAGGTACTTATACCTGGATATCCAAGCTGTTTATTTGACCTAACTGGGTTAAAAAAACGTCTAACTTTGTATCTTAGCTGTTTAGCATTGGTTCTAGAGACTTACAGTATCTGTATCCGATCAATTGCATTGAATTTACAGTTTGATCCGTTACGTTTATTTGATCTACCTGGGTTAAAAAACGTCGAGCTTTGTATCTTAGGTGTTTAGCATTGATTCTAGAATTTTACTGTATCTGTATCCAATAAATTTATTTGATTTGCATTAAATTTAAAGTTTGATAAGTTTATATCCCATACGTTTATTTGATTCCTATTGATTTTAAGTTCTAATAACTTGATATCCAAGCTGTTTATTTGATCTGAAGTCTAGTAATTTCAATTGCAAGCTGTTTATTTGATCAACCCGGGTTAAAAAATGTCGAGCCTTGTATCTTAGGTGGTTAGCATTGATTCTAGAATCTTACTGTATCTGTATCCAATAAATGTATTTGATTTGTATTGCATTGAAAGTTTGATAAGTTCATATTCCAAACGTTTATTTCATTTTAATTGGTTTTAAGTTTTTATAACTTGATATCCAAGCAGTTTATTTGATCTGAAGTCATGTAACTTTAATTCCAAGCTGTTTATTTGATCTACCTGGGTTAAAAAACGTCGAGCTTTGTATCTTGGCTTGACTCTAGAATCTTGCTGTATCTATATCCGATAAATTTATTTGATTTGCATTGAATTTAAAGTTTGATAATTTTATATCCCATACGTTTATTTGATTTTAATTGGTTTTAAGTTCTTATAACTTGATATCCAAGCTGTTTATTTGATCAACCTGGGTTAAAAAACGTCGAGCTTTGTATCTTAGCTGTTTAGCATTGATTCTAATATGTCACTGTATCTGTATCCGATCAATTTATTTGATTTGAATTGAATTTAAATTTTAATAAGTTTATATCCTATACGTTTATTTGATTCTTATTGATTAAGTTTTTATAACTTGATATCCAAGCAGTTTGTTTGATCTACCTGTGTTAAAAAACGTCTAATTTTGTATCTTAACTGTTTAACATTAATTCTAGAGTCTTATTGTATCTGTATCCAATCGGTTTACTTGATTTGCATTGAATTTTAAGTTTGATACATTCTATACGTTTGTTTGATTTTTATTGATTTAAATTGAATTCTATCGTGTTTAAATATTTGTATAAAAAAAGGTGCATATTGATTCTAGGCAAACACGCACCAATATTACGTGATTTGCATTTAAAGATACAAATTATACACTTTTCTAACGCTACTTTGTACGTGTATATGAGCGATTTTCGGGTATATCAAAATTTAATTTAAATTTTAAATAGTGCCTTTAAATTTAAAAAACAGTGACGTACGAGGGGAGTTTAAATATGACCTGGATTTTGCTTACTTGCTGTCTTGTTTGATCAAAAAGTAAAATCTGTAACGATCAAAAAGAAGAAACAGTTTAATTAAGAATCTTATCCCGCACGAAAACCCCCGACTACGTACCAAAAATGGTGTCGAAAAAATGCATCGGGAGGTTCTTCCACATCCACCTTTTAGTCTGGATTTATCACCATGCGTTTTCCATCTCTGTGGAGTGCTGAAAGAGGCGCGGGACTGCTCCAAATTTCAGGACGATGATGATATGATGAGTGGGTTCACACCCAACCAGAAACATTATATAAAAGAATTATTATGAGACTTACTCAACCATGGGAAAACTGCATAGACTAAGAGGGTGAATACGTAGAAAAATAATGTCCAAATCGTATACTGTTGCACTGAAATAAAAAATTATCCAAATTTCGGTCTATAGCTAAAGCCTCCTCGTATTTGTAGGTTTAGATCATCTCTGAACTGCTCTGATTTAGGAACTATCCAGAACACGATGGAGAGAATTATTTTAGATTTTGCTATATTCACTTGACCATTATATTTTACGTTATTTGTTTTTCGTAATGTGTTCCCTAAATGTTACTTCTTATGCTTTTTTTGCTTTACTTGCGTAATTGTACCTATGATTTTTTTTACCATAAGCATAAATACGCCTCGCAGATGATCTATCGCAGTGTACTAATATATTTAATTTTAATTTAATTTTACTTTCTTGTTATATTATTATATTCCAAAATCCAACTTAGAGACGACCTTTAGCCATCTGCCAACCGGATAAAAATTACTTTTTCTTCAAACGTCAGTAAATCCTGTGTAGGCGACCGCAGAGTTTTATTTTTCCTCCGCTGGAGCTTTACTTTTCACTTTCCCGCCGGCGGAGGAAAAAGTGTTAACATAGATACAAACAAACAACAAAACAAGCGTCAGCAACTCAATATTTATTAAACTAAAAACAAAACTAAAATTTTTATTTATTACTCAATTGAATATTACATGTACTTACTCAAAACTGCTTATTAAATAATTATTGTTGACAGTGTCCACTGACAGCTTTATGTTACATTACTACAGCGTAGGGATGCGCGATGTTCATCGATGGTTTAAAAACATCGATGGTTGGTTGATCGATGATCGATGTTTTGCCATCGATGGTTGGGTATCGAAAACATCGATGTTGCCTTCTAACATCGATATTTTTTGCAAAGGTAAAAAAAAGTAACAATGTTTTAAAAACCAATAATCTTAAGGATATACTAAAATTTTTTATGATATGTTTTTCTTTGTTATGTTAAGTTTGGTAAAGACATAAACGTTTTGCCCATTTATTTATAAATACATAATAATTAAATGTTATATAAGACTCAAGAAGTCCTTTTAAAAAAAGTACAAAAATTTTAAACATACATACATACAAATGTTAATTCCTTTAGCTGGTGGCATAAAAACGCTTTTACATATCCCACTCTAGCCCCAATTGCACCGAAGTTTTTGTCTGTTAGTGCAACTTCTGTTCCATCAGAACGTCTTTTTTCAAAAGCAGGGCAAACAGTAACTCAGCAGCGAAACAGGATAAAGGAAAAATTATAATCAAAATTACTTTTTTTACAAAGCATTAAAAAATCTTATTGGAATCTATATTTTTTTATATAAAATAATGTTTTCAGTTTTTTTAATTATCTTTTTCTAATAAGAGTTTCGTTTTAGTTTAATAACATGTATTTCTTTTATATTTCAAATAAATAAAGCTGTCTTTAGTAATATTGCTAATAGTGCTAATTATTGCTAATAATGCTAATAGACCATGAACGAACCATCACATCGTACCATCGATGGTCAGGTTTCGATGTGGCCATCGATGTTTGGCTTTGATGTCGCATCCCTACTACAGCGACTATTTACCGACCCGGTCTAAGCCGCTATGCAAACCCACTTATCCTTAATAATTTTTACTATTAAAAAGAGATGTTTTTGCATTAATTTGTGGACGTTTAAAGAAAAAACAGCATATTTTATTTGGAGGAAATGTTACCTTTCATGGCTCGCTCTCTATTACCAGCCTCACTCTGTTCGGTTGTTAAACACAAGCGCGCCATGAAAAGTATCACTTTTCCCCCAGATAAAATAATATACTATTTTATCCGGTCGCAGATGGGCGTAGGTCGCTTCTAATTCAGATTCCGTGCTATTAGAGAATTTGTAATTTAGACAGAAAGCCAGGCTTCGACAGCGGCATTAATGTTTTATTATTTTGTTAAATAACAATAAAGCCATTTTTTTATTTTATTAATATTTTTATTTCCGCCATAAAGTCTTAAATGTTGTACTCTCTTTCTCTCTTTTCTTATTAGTCTAGGAGGAATCGGCGCATGAGTACCGAAAACTATTCCACCTCAATTTTTTTATCCGTTTCTCTTTAAATTGCCCTATCGATGATATAAATGCATGTTGCCATGGGGCAACATGCATTTATATCATCGGTCCTATGACTTTTCACGTTAATGGTAATATTTTTGGGGATATGAATTTTTAAAGGTTTGAAAAATCTCAAATTTGGGTACTTTTGACACATGAAAAATATACAGGGTGTCCCAGAATATGTGCGCAATCTCTCGGGATCTAATAGAAAACCCAAAAATATTGTGACAAGTTTCCATAAACCTTTTTCCTACGAGCCTTCTCTATGGAGATACAGGTACATAACAGACGACCCTAAAAATCGTTTTTTTTTTAAATAACTTAACATTCTAGGCGTGATTTAATATATTTTTTAATATGATGGTTACTAGATAAGTCTTCTTAAAGTGAACCCATTAAATAATATTTGGCTTATTTAGTTTGCCAGGGACGGACCAGCTCTGACACAAGAATAGGAATTTTTTTAACACCCTGTATGATAAAAGCTCAACAATATTATTTTTGGATAGCTTTAACCTTAAACTAAAAAAAAGGTATTCTTGATTGACATTGATAAAATCAACTGTTTACGAGAAATAAAATATCATTTTTGGCATTTTTTTACATTATACAGGGTGTTTTCTAATTGTACGTCAATATTTAAGGAGGCAATCTTTGAGTCCATTTTAAGAAGAAAACTTCATATGAACGTATGTCCAAACGTCTTAAATTTTGAGATACAGGCTGGTAAATTTTTTAAAAATAAATAATTTATTATTAATATCTGTAATACCGCTTTAGATATTTTTATGAAATTTGGCATAAATGTACTATGTATCAAGAGGCATTTTTTAGTGTACCACATTTTTTTTATTTGCCAAAATAGGCAGGTCAAATTCTGTACGAACGCCACTGGTGGAAATAAAAAAAAATGTGCTACACTAAAAAATGCTTCTTGATACATAGTACATTTATGCCAAATTTCATTAAAATATCTAAAGTGGTATTACATATTAATAATAAATGATTTATTTTTGAAAATTTTACCACCCCAAAAGTTAAGACGTTAAGGATATACGTTCATATGAAGTTTTATTCTTAAAATGGACCCAAAAATTGCTTTTTTTAATATTGACGTACAATTAAAAAACACCTTTTTTAATGTAAAAAAATACCAACCATGATATTTTATTTCTCGTAAAAAGTTGATTTTATGGATGTCAATCAAGAATACTTTTTTTTTAGTTTAAGGTTATAGCTATCTAAAAATAATATTGTTAAGCCTTTATCATACAGAATGTTAAAAATTGCTATTATCGTGTAAGAGCTAGTCCGTCCCTGGCAAACTAAATAAGCCAAATATAATTTAATGGGTTCATTTTAAGAAGACTTATCTAGTAACCATTATATTAAAAAAATATATTAAATTACGCCTAGTATTTTAAGTAATTTAAACAATAACGATTTTCAGGTTCGTCCTTTATGTACTTGTCATAACATTTTTAGGTTTTCTATTAGATTCCGAATGCTAGCCCACATATTCTGTATAAAAAAAAAGGATTGGAAAATAACAATCTCTTGCATTGCAATTTCGGTTTAAACAATATGGCCCATGGCAATTATGAGTAGGGCAATTTAAAGAGGATTGTATAAAAAAATTAAAGTGGAATATTTTTCGGTACTCATGCGCCGATTCCCCAGGACTATATTTTCCAAACTAACATTTCTAATAATTGATATTTTTTTCAGCGTATCAGCACGGCATCGGGCGAGGGTAAGCACTACTGCTACCCCCACTTCACCTGCGCCGTCGACACGGAAAATATCAAGCGGGTGTTCAACGACTGCCGTGATATCATCCAGCGCATGCACCTCCGCCAGTACGAACTGTTATAACCGCCCCCTCCTCCCCTTTCCTCCCTTCGTCGTCGTCGTCGTCGAATCGGCCCCCATCCGGTGCGCCCCCCTCTTCTGGCTGCTGCTCCAAAACGTTTCGTCTTCTTTTGCTCGTTGTCGTTTCTCAGGTCGCGTTCCGCCGGCTACTCACCGGGCATTAGATCTGGCGGGTAACCGGGGTTCTTGCGGTGGAGGAGTAGATCGGCTGGTTTTTTGGCTTGCTCAATTTATAACAGGTTAAGTTTTTATGAAATTGATGAGTTGAACATGTGACTTGGAATGTACATATTAGGTGCTTTTAATTTACATTTTTATATTATTATTATTATTTTATTTATTGACAGTAAAAAGGTTTATAATTTAGAAAAGGGGTAAAAAGGATTTTTAGAGAAGTGCTTTGGGTAGATTTTTTTGTTATATTTGACCCATCAATCCACCACTTGCTTTACTTAAAAAGACTGAAAATCTTAAAGCAAATGTATAACAAGTTTTGTACGAAAAATAATAGAGACGTAAGTTTAGACTGGATTTTGATTTCTGGACACCCAAAGTGTTGTATATGTACCCAAAGGACTTCCATCTTCAAAAAGTAAAGGATTTGGTGTGTAACGTTGAAAACAGCAATTTTTTTAGCTCATTTCTCAGGCGGGCGAGAGAAAGAGACTTTGATCAATACAGCAAAGTAAACATGTGTCGGCAAATGGTTTGGCTTTGCGAAGTGAGCTAAAAAATGTAGATTAAAAGTACACCCGCGAGCTCGAAGGAAAACCCGCCGACTTCCCCGCCGGCTCCATCTGTTTACTTTCGCGAGAACAACTAAGTCTATCAAAAAAATGTTTCGTTTTATACTTTTGACTTTGTCTTCGGAGCTTTCTCACTGAAACCGGGAGCTGTCAAACTATTGACAGTTCTGTCACTTGTAATTATAATGATACTGTCGTAGTATAATGTGCCATTGGCGTAAGCTTGCGCGTTTGACTGTCGGTTTTCACAAACTTTTCGGCTGGTATTTCATAAGAAATTAGGAGTGCAGTTCTGGAAAAATCTGTTGATACTGATAAACTGATGATTTAGACAGAAAAAACATTGCTCCTAATTTTTTAATGATGTTTCTAGTGCGTGAGGTTGGCTTGGACGTTTTGCTATTGGATACCGGTAGAAAACTGTATGAGGTGTAGTTATAAAAATATTTTGAATGACAACAAAGTTGATAGTTACTTATGATGCAATTGTCTCTATAAGATATAGAATGTTTTGCCCCTAAATGCAAAATTTCCAATAATTTTTACTTTTACAATTTAAGTTAATCACCGATTTTGGATTGTAAATGACTTTGTATGAATTGATTTTTTTTTCTTTGCGAAAAAGCAACAAATGAAGTTACAGGAACAAGTAACATTTCTGAAAATTATTTATTTTATCTGTTTTTAATACTAAAAACTGACAAAATAAGTAATAAACACTGTGGACGTTTTAGTTAACCTATTGACAAAGACCTTTGGCGTGTGGTTTTTATTTTAGGACACAAAGGGTAGTCGGAAAATTTTAAGTCTTTAGAAAAATTTAAAAAACCTTAATTTTAAGTGAATTACTTTAGCTAATTCGATACGTTTCTTTTACTGTATCATGACCTAAACCTTATTAAAAAGAAGTTTGATACCAGTATCCGATTTTAAAGCAGATAGCAAATGCCTCACGCGCTGACAGATAACTCTGACCATAACGTTTAAAAAAACGTTTTTAACCTCCTTTAGTCTGATTTGTATGCACTGACAGTTCCTTTTTAATAATTCTTGTTATCCATAATTAACACCACTTTTATCACCAGTAAGTTTATCACAAATTTTGAGTTTTGAGAATTTTTGTGGTAATTTTTGACACAAATGCTGATTTAAATGTTACTTCTTGCTAATTTCTGATATTTTTTTAGGGCTCCAACTTTTAAGAAGGCATGATTGAATAACGTTTGAAATGTCAGTTATATGTAATTGACAAATTAAAAATATAATAGTAATAATTGACATACTAATGTGCCAATTTTTTGATATTTGACATACAAGTCCATCAATTTTTGGATAATTGACAGACAAACTGCGAACTTTTGTATAACTGACAAGTAAATCTGTTTATTTTTGTATATTTGACAGATTATTCTGTCATTTCTTCTACAATTGACAGACTAGTCTGACAATTATTCTATAATTGACAGACTAATCTGTTAATTCTTCTATAATTACCCGACTAATCTAAAATTATTTTATAATTGACAGACTAATCTGTCTATAATTAACAGGGTAATTTGTAAATTATCCTATAATTGATACACTGATCCGTTAATTGTTAAATAGTTGACACACTATCTGCCAATTTTTGGATAATGACAGCTTAAGCTGTCAAATCTAGTAATTATTGGCGCACGAATATGTCAATTATTATATAATTGGCAGATTAATTATTTTAGAAGACAAACTATTGTCAATTAAAATAATTGACAGTGAGTTAATTATTCTAATTAACCCACTGTTAATTAGAATAATTGACAGTGAGTCAATTATGTGTAATTAACAAAAAATTCGAAATAATTAGTATATAAACATATGTGGTCATGGTTAATTTTTTTTTGTGAAAAAATTTTCTCTAAAAAATTCTCAATTGATTTTTTTATGAAATAAGAAATATTTGTCGTATTTCTGCATTTTACTCCAGGCCCTATTTCCGAACTATTTGGATGAATCGCAATAAAGCGTAACCATTTAAAATACAACGATTGCAATAATATAAAAGACATTGCTTGTTTAAAATTAACTTAAAAATGTACAAAATATTTCTCCCGATGGTTTCGGGGATATCGCCTGTGACAGAAAAATCTTTTTATCATCCGTCATTTCATATATGTAGAAACGCCAAAGTAAAAAAAAGTAATAATCAGTAGGACCAACTCAATACAACGCAAAAAAAAATGAAAAATAGTGTTTACCTCATGTTAGGTTCAGGTGTACGGTGGATTTAAAGAAGTTGTTAGGGTAGAATGGAAGCAATCAGATGACTAGAAAAGTAGTTAATGCCGAAGAAATTAAATTAATGCGACATTTTGGAAGATGGCACCATAATGTTTTGCATTGGTTCTTTACTTATAAGAAGGGTTCCAAGACGAGTATTTAAACATTTTTTTGATATACAATGAAAAAGAAACTTCGAAACAATTTTGTTAATTAACAATTAATTGTCTAACTTGTTAAAAAATTAACTTTAAGTTAAATTTCCAACGGGAATAAATTTTTTGAAGTGTTTTGAATACACCATAGTTTTTAAAAATATTTCAATTAATATATAATACCAAAAAAAAAGTTTGACGTACTAGCTTTTTACTTCGAACGCGCAACCAAAAATGTCGCGCGGAGGCCCATTTTTAGCGTTAAATTAAAATTATATTTAATGAAGACAGAACTCCGGGTAGTTTCGACTTTTTTATTAGAAATTTCGCCCCCTTCAAAAATCTTTTTTGCAATTTCCGCTATCTCTTATGGTTTTTGAGTTATTATCAAAAATCGAAATGTATTTTTTTTTGTTAATATCAATTGCAATTCTTATTGGCAGCCTTGTAACTAGTTTTGGCGGGAAACACACTTCTCGATTAGACTAGATGTTTTGTAATTTATAAATAACCGGCTGATTTTTGCACAGTTAGATAAATAATAGTAAAATGTTATGGTTATACTGGCCAACAAAAATCAAAGGTCTCTTGGTCTACGCCCTAAACATATTTGACGCATGCCAAATCAAAAACGCCCCTTCTCAAAATTTTCGATAAAAAAGTTGTAAATGTCTAGACCCTGGCATTTTTCCGTTTTGTGTTGTGCACGAGGTGTTATCCAATGGCGGAAGATGGAGTCGCGCGCAGCGGAAAGCGTCAGAACTGACAGAAACCAGTTATGCGCAATACCAGTAGCAGTCCTTGGTTTGACCACCATTAATTTGTGCATAGCAACCGTCTTTCTGGAGACTCCCACATAGAATACATACAGTCAAATTGGACCTTTGGAGACGAGATCCAAATGCAAAGAAACAACAGCAAAAAAATAAATACCTCAATGTTTAATAGCATAAATAGTCATTAAATTGCTTCCATTTCTATTCCACTGCGGGATAAAGTTTTTGAATCTCCAAAGTATGATGCATAGTACAAAAGACGCTCTAAATTAAAAAAAAAACCTCACTCTTACTTTAACGCTGCCCTGCCCATTTCACCAACAGTTCTTTCAAGTTAATAGTCTTATATATACAGGGTGTGTCTCAATTTCCCGGCACTCGGGCCCTGTATTTTCGTGATAAATAACGTGCATGTATTTTGACCGGTGAAAGAATGGAAATGAACTCCTAACCCCTCCCCCACGCCCTTCCTAACCCCCCCTTGTCTAATTAAAATACATTCGATACCAGTGTACGATGATGTCTTTGTGTTCTGTCTACTATTTTGACATTGATATATACGGACTTGTTTCAATTTTAAATATTTTTAGATTATACATATTGTAACACACACATAGACCAGTGAATTGTGTTTTTATAGTGAACTCTAGAACTATTCAGTGTCAGTGTACATTTTCCCAAAAAATTTGCCATATATATTTGGATGTAAATTTATTTGTCGATGTACAATTCTAAAGGTTACAGAGTTATGTAGTTAACCGACTTTGATTTCGTTTAAAACGAAGTATATTCGCTATAATGAATACATATATCCAGGACCAATGATGGACGGTTTAATTTTTATTGGAAATTAGTTTCAAAAGTATTAGGAATATATATAATTATATTTATATATATATATATATATATATATATATATATATATATATATATATATATATATATATATATATATATATATATATATATATATATATATATATATATATATATATACTGTGCCTCCAAAATATAAAGGTTTAAAAATTAAAACAACAGAATGTCTGTATAGTTTTATCATGAAAATTACTAAATTTTGTTATAGTTTGTTAAAATGGAGGTTGCGAAATTAGCGCATAATATTCTCACTGCGTATTCTACATATGGAAATAGTTCTTGTATACAGTGTGTTAAAAAAAATTATTCATGCTAATCTTTTGTTACTATTATGGTCCAGTGGTGTAGCTTTGGGCAATTACATTCATTTTTCACCATAACGTCTTCATAGCCTTTTTGCTATTTTTATTATTGTTGGTATTGGTACTTATTTTCTGCTTTGTTCTATATAAAAAAGGTTCTCTTAAAATAGCTTGATAAACTTGACATATTTCGAGATATTTTATTTTTTTAGTTGCGTGGTATAAGGAGTAATATTTAAAACTAATAATAATTCTAATTTTTACAGCAAAATATTAAAACGAAACTTAAATGCATGTAGTCTAGCAAGACGTGGACATTTTAAACATTTTTGGTAAAAATTACTACTGTCTTTAATTTTAAATGTTATTCTTTTCATATCATGCAATTTTAAAGTTAGAATATCTTAAAAGCCGTTTAGTTTATTCAGGTATTTTAAGAGTACCTTTTTTATGTAGAAAAAAGTAGAGGAAAAAAACTTTAAAAAAATGAAATTTCAACTTGTGACTTTGACTTGAAAACGAAGTAAGATAAATAGAAATGTTAAGAGACAAAAAAGATGTATTTTTAGTTGCCTAATATAAAAATTGCAAAAGAAGTCAGTAGCGAACATTTTTTTACAATTATTTTCGATAAGGAGACACCATTGGATTTAATAATAATTTTAATTTAACCAGGCCTAAAATAGGCTCTTATTACTAGAAATAACACAAACAAATTTCAGGAAAATCGGGTATTTAGGATAATTACAAAAAAAAACATTTTTTTTAAAGTCTAACAACCCGTATCTTAGAAACTATGCATTTTCGGGCCCATATTTATAGAAACTTTTTTTTATAATGTTCAGTAAGGAATCACTTAAAATTGGCCAAGCATTTTTCGAACACCCTGTATGTAAACAAAATTTGTATCATATTTTTTGGTCAAGGAATATGCCATTAAGCTTTATCTCATGTTTTTTGAAAGACCCTGTATATCACCTGATAAATGCTTTTTAAGGAAGTTCGCTACTAGTGGACTCTTAAAAATGTTATTTGCTTAATTTTCTGAGCTTTTAGGTTATTGACAGATTTTTGTCCTTATTTATTTATTTATTTACGTATTTATAAAGCAGACTAGAGAGAGACAATACACTTAAAATATTATAAAATTTGAGGCTGTAGTTGTCTGAATAAAATTTTCGTGATTTTAAAATTAAATAACCTTTGCCTTTGAACCCTCATGTCACTTAAAAAATAATTCGAACTTATCAACTATACTATACTTAGTTTTTACTTCTACAGGGATTGAGCCATAATTACTGGAACTCTGTCCTGTTTTCATGTGTAGAAAACTTCCTAAATATTATATGTTAATTTCAGGACACCCCGTATACATGTAATTAAGTAAAATATTATTGAAAATTGGGAAATGCATTAAACCAACTAGTTTTTTCATTTAAAATTTAATCCTGATGTGATATTTTCCATCTGGCATACTTTGATCTGATAGAAAATAAAATTGACTTGTCCAAATGTGTTTTAAAAGATGCAAGAATCCATTTTTTTTTTTAGTTTATTTTAGAGTCTGTTATGTGATTATAACTATAAGCTGGTCCGTTGAATATTTTTGATCAAAACTTGTTTGAAAAAGTCATATCAATATCTTAGGGTAATGTGGATTGAGGGCAGTCACTTTTTTTTATTTTATAAATTTTAAAACTGTGGAAATATATACAGTGACATGGAAAAAAATATTCCTAAAACTATTAAAAACTTTTTGGCAATTGCCTCTGCTTATGCAGTAACCTAAAAATCGATATTGACATTGGGGTCATGGGCTCCATTTAGGGAAATAATTCTAAAAATTAAATTAAAATATCAAAAAGTTAATCGATTAATTGGCCTGATATCCAAAAAGTGTAGAATAAGAATGGAATAGAAATAAACATATTTTTAAAGAGGTTACAAATCTCAACTTTTTGCTTCGTAATGAATTTGCTACTATAAAGTGACCTTGCGAAATGAATTTATAATTTTTGTATGTTCTTTCTCATTTGAAACGAGGAAATTCAAAAAATAAGGTTTCGCAGTTACTCCAGGTGTGTAAACCTGTTTTTAGAGTTTTAATGCTCAGAGGCACTGCAGTCGTCCTTTTAAGTCCGTTTATCTCAAAAACCGTCGACTATACGACTTTATACCAAGGGAACCTTTTTTACGTAAACATGTTCAAAGAAACATAATTTATTTAAAAGATAGCGAAAATACACTCGGCGAAAAAAAGTATGACCCTAAATAACTAACCATCCCTTCGTTCCCACGCCACTGGTTGCAATATAGGATATTTTCAAAAAGTGACCTTCCATCACTTTAACTTATACGTAGAAGTTAATTTCTGTATTGTAAGTAGATCCTAATAAATTAAATATAAACCACTTTTATGACACCTGAACTTACTTTGGAAGCACGGACCTTTTAGCTGAACATGTAGAAAAAAACCATCGGGAATACAACAGAGGTTTGGTAATGACATTCGTGGACTTCCACAAAGCCTTCGATACAATAGAGCTAAATGCATTGTGGAATTCACTTCAGGAATGTAGAGTCGACTACCGACATCTATAATATCTATTAAAATGCAACAATGACCGTAAAACTACATGAAAATACCAACCTCATAACTATTGAACGAGGTGTTCGGCAAGGCGACACGATGTCACCAAAGCTGTTTATTACAGTCATGGAGAGTGCATTCAAACAATTGGACTGGAGTCAGAGAGGTATAAACATAGATGGCAAGAACCTAAACAGCTTACGTTTTGCAGATGATATAGTGCTATTCTCGGACAATCCAGAAGAAATGCGACTGATGTTGCAGGACCTGCAAGAGCTGTGTGGAAAAGTCGGTCTTAATAGCAATATGTCAAAAACAAAATTCATGACAAAGCTTGTTCCCAGCTGTGACTTAAAGATTGGCGGAGCTGAAATTTAAATGGTGAATAGAAATGTGTACCTTGGCCATGAGGTTAGCATCTCAAGGGATAACCAGACCTGCGAACTAAAGAGGAGGCTCACTCCCTCATGGACAGCTTTTGGAAGACTTAAAACGTTTTCAAGAGTGACATTCCCGTCAATCTAAAAAGAAGGATTTTTGATCAGTACGTGCTACCAGTAACGGCTCAGAAACGTTAACACTAACAACAGCAACAAAAACTTAGAGTTACACAGAGGAAGACGGAGAGATCCATGCTTGGTGTGACCTTGAGGAACCACATAAGAAACGAGGATTTGCGCAGAAGAACCGGTGTCAGTGATGTCGTTGGAGCTATTGCGAAGCTTATGTGGAACTGGGCTGGACATGTTGCAAGAATGCTGGATGATCGATGGGAAAAGAGGCTTTTTGAGTGGAGACCTAGAACCGAAGCGAAGTAGAGGAAGACCGCCTACGCGTTGGTCGGACGATATTAAGAGGATCTGCAGCAACTGGATACAAACAGCACAAGATCGATTGGAATGGAAAATGATTGGGAAGGCCTAAGTTTAACAATGGACACAGAGGGCTGAATGATGATGATGATGAATGAATGAAAATGTTTTTTTTTTTACCTGGGCGTACTACATTTTAATTGTAAAATCCTTGGAAAACAGGTATACAGAGTACTTGCGGAATCTTAAATTTTTAAATTTTCTCGCCTTAAATCTGGAAGAACGTACAAAAATTATTAAATAATCGAATCAGTTGGTCACTTTATAGTTGGCAAATTTATAATAAAGCAAAAAAGTATATCCTAACTTCTTTGCTTTATTATTATTATTTTAATTTTTTTCAAAATTTTTGTTTCGCAGTTTGCACATCAAGAATTAAATCCTTAACAGCTTTCTCAATAAACTTTTTGTAGATATCATGCCAAGTAACCTCACTTTTTTAATAGTTTAATTTAAATATTTTAATTATTTTCCCAATCGGCGCCCGAATGTTCATATCGACTTTTGGGTTACTGGATAGGCAGAGAGATTGCTTTGAAACGTTTCATGTGAAATATATATATATATATATATATATATATATATATATATATATATATATATATATATATATATATATATATATATATATATATATATATATATATATATATATCCAAAATCAATTTTGGACATGGATAAGTGTTCCTAAATAGCACTATGGTAACCCGATCTAGATTACCCTAAGTTAGTGGATAACCTTTTCAAACACCCTGTATATCGAGAAGGTGCCAAATTACAAAACCCCTGTCTAGCTAAAAGTTGCTCTTGACTACATAACTTTGTAAGAAAATGGCTGATAAAGTAATAGTAAAATGTAAAAGCCGAAAAACGGCGATCTTCTGGAGCAAAACTAATGTCAAACTATCATCCTGTTGCTTTTATGTTTTTCGATTTAAAGATGAAAAATTTGTTGTTTATCTGTATGTTATTTTTACACACATGTTAATCTATTTTTACATAGAGCATTTTTATATTTATTTTTTGTTATTTTATCCGTTAGTGCAATATTTTTACTTATATGCCTTTTAGATGGTCGGAGAAAGAGTGGTCGATGTTTTCGTTTACCTCTCGTGCTGATTTAGTTTTTACCGCTTAAGTGATGGTTTTTGGAAAAGACCAGTTTGACGTCTCCGTAAAGTTATGACCTGTTTTTTGCCACAGCCATAGAGTAGGCTAAATCCAAGACAATTTTAGTTTTTACTATAGACGCAGAAAAGGTAACTCGCTTGTAATATCTACTTATTTCCTGATTATTTATGTTCATCATCGCTTTTAACAAGGAGTAATTCGAGCAAACCGTAGACGATTTCCATATTTTGTACTTTTCTTCAAAGTACGCAAGGAGCATTTTTTCAATAATGTCGTCGATAAAAAAATCATTAATATGGACTTTTAATGGTGTTTGTAGAAAAAATAGTGTACCTATGATATACGTGTTAAAAGTGATTTTATTTTGTTCAAAAACATGGACAAACTTCCCTTCTCACAAAATAAAATATCACTTTTAGCACTTATATCATAAATAACTATTTTAATCAAATTTTAATTCTCCGAAGTAAAATTTCAATAATTATTTTTTATACAGTAAAAAAATACAGGGTGTAAAAAGTATGATGCTCACGATTTTAATGGGCGATAGTGGAGCTTCAAAACAAGTCGAAAAAGCCAAAAACATATGGGTCAAAAGTTAACTGTTTTCGAAATATGGCCTTTCAAAGTTTAAAAAAATTGGCAACACCGCGCCTGTTTCATAGAAGCGAGTCGACGTTTTTTGCGAAATTTGTATATTTACACGTTTTTTAAGGAGATGCTTATTTATATACAAATAATAAAAATTACTTCTTGCAATTTATTTTGATAATTAATTTGAAATTAAATGTATGTAAAAAACAATACATTATTGTTTGGTTAATATTTCTAATTAAAAAATAATTGTACTCACTACAAAAAAGGCTAAATATTCATTTTAAGAGCACAAATTATAATGTTTTAAAACAGCACTTTTTTATTTTACTCGAAGAATAAGATTTCTCTGTTGCACACATCTTTCAAAACTCTTGGACACTACAGTTGTAAATTTATAACATATCCGCATTTTTCCCGATTTAAAAACAACCAAAAATGTCGCGGCCGTTTAACACGTACCTATTTACAACTGACTACACAAGGACAAGGCTTCTGGCCAGCTAGCTCCGTTGCTAATTGGTTTTTACATTTTTAACTGGGGAAAAAATTATTATTAGTATTCTTTTTTTATTTGTAGATTGAAACATTTGAAACTTAGTTTATTTATTAGCAAATTAATCTACTGATGAGCGATCAAGACAAAAGTTTCAGATTTTCAGAAATAATTGCTTTTAAAGTTCAAACTTTGACATCGTCTAGACAAAAATCTGTCAAGTTTTGACACATAGGTTATATGAGCTTTTCGACTTGTTTTGAGCTCTACTATCGCCCATTAAAAGTCTATAGTAAAAACTATAATTGTCTTTGGTTGCCCTTTTTTTATAAAATAAAGATTAATATAGTATGTCTCAAATTTGAGATATGACGTTATCGGAACCCAGTTTTTTCTAAGAGTATTTTTAAGCGCATATCATGTTATATACATAACTGTCTAATTTCAGATTTTTCTTTCGTGTCTTTTGCAAGATTTTAACAAACAGGATAACAGCGGTCAAATTTGACAGCATTTTACGTTATCAAGTGTGACTTTTGAATATACAGGGTGTGCCAAAAAGAAGTTTAAATTTTTCTTATTGAAAATCTAAATTTTTCAGAATGTATTTAAGAAAGATCGATGTGATTAAAATATGAATTATTTTTAAGTAAAATTTCGTTAAATGTCTATACTTATAAATTTACCAAAGACAAAAACATTTTAGTTCCTAATAAAACAATCATATTTAATTTTTACTTCCATTGAAGTGCAGTTTTACTTATACACTTTATCAGCGAGAGCTGTTCTGTTCTTTCCCTTTTTTTTTTCAGTATATTTAAAATAACCATATGTCATTTTTTCTCCGACCAAAACCACATTTCGATTCTACATTTCGTTTATGTTGTACAATCAGTGCGGGAACTGCGGCTGACTTTACCTCGGAAAAACGAGTTGTAGGTTAGGTTTTCTCCGACCGGTTGTCGGCCGCACTTTCGAAAGTTCAATTCGTTTCAGGACGAACCCTTTCCCTAATTAGCGAGTTATTTTGTAAAGTACTTAAAGGTAGTTATAAAACGCAGAATTAATAATAATGCCGGAGCCGGCGGTCAGTCTGATCGAGATTTTTTATCTGAGCTGACGATTTCTGGAATGATGATTCAGTACTGATTATTGAGAAATTATTAACCCAAAATCTGTTTATTTTGGTTTGAAAATGACAGAAGCAAAAACAATTGAACAAAAATGTATCGCTTTGCTCCAAGAAGTCAGTAACCATGATCATAGGCGTGCGCAGGATAAAGCTGGTGTGGGTGCCAAGATAATAATAATAATAATATTATTATTATTAATGAAGTGAATAAAACTGGATACGATACATTTCATACATTTGAATCTAAGGATTGTAATTTTTAAATCGAACCTTATCAAATAATAATTTTCATATTTTAAATACAGTAATCTTTTTCAGACTAGTGGGGGTGCCACGGCACCCACTGTGCGCACGCCTATGACCATGATTACAAACGCAATTATTGACCAATGGGGAGACTTTTCTTCATTTGTTTTTGCCTACTTTATTCTAAAATAAACAAAAACAGCTTTTAGCTGCTATTTTCATGATTGGTAATATTTTTTTTTATTATGGGGCACAAATCTTTGTATCAGTGCTACCAGGGTTGTGGGCGTCGCACATCTCGGCTCAAGGGATCAGGTATGGCGCATAAATTTCACCTATCTCGGCCCGAACCTAAAACTCAACCGTTTTTTTAAATTCAGCAATGAACCTCTTCCAAAAATGTTTTCATAACTTTAATTTAACGCACAATTACAATAACAGTGGCGGCTCGTAGTCAATCTTTTGGGGAGGTCATTAAGTTTCAAATGCATATGGCTTAACCGTTTTTAAGTTAAAAAAAAACATGACTGAAGGATTCAATTTAAGACATTTTATTTCACACAGACGTTTACTTCAAAGATTAACAAGAAAGAAAATTCAAAAATAAATGAATAACAAACAAACATCTCGAAAAATGCGTAATTTTCCTCTTCGCGGCGGTTGACGCAGACCATGCGATTACACTGCTTCGGAAAGCAGCCGAAATCGCCCAATCGTAAATTAGATCGGGAATACTCGACTCGGCTCCGTTTAACACAATACGGTCAATGTAGGCTGGCAGCCCGGCTTTTTGCCAACGAACGAAACCACCGATGTGGAGATCGCTGCGCGAAGCTTGTGGAATCCAGTAATCGGTCAACGAGTTTATATGCTTAGAATAATAAAGGTAAATTTGAAAGATTGAAAAAAAAAAATATATATATATATATATATATATATATATATATATATATATATATATATATATATATATATATATATATATATATATATATATTATATATATATATATATATATTATTATTTATATCATTATCTCTTTTGTTCGGAAATATTAGTCGAAAATATTGGAAGGTCATTGACCAAATGACCCAATGTAGGAGCCGCCACTGTACAATAGATTAATCAAAAAAACTTTGTTAACTATCTCTGTAGTCTATTGCTTTTTAAAATGTATTAAGAATCGTTTTTTAGCCAAAAGTGTTGTGCCCAAATATTAAAATATATGGTTTTGCACAAAAATAGGCACTTTTTTCTACTACATTTGTTGGTAAACCCCATAATCTAAAGAGTGCTAATTCCAAATAGGTTTTATGGCACGTCGGGCCGAATTGGGCACTTTTCAAAGGGCATTAAAATCGTATTACCTGATATATCTCTTTTTGGGGCCGAGTTAGACGATGCCCATTCCCGCCAGGTCATTGGTTTCTTATACGATAAGTACTGAAACAGCAATACGGACACTTTAAACTTTGGTAATACACTTCAGTTGGAGCGGCCGCCGGCTCTTATCTATAATATACGTAAGGTACATTTTAAAAATGAAAAGAATCTTATGTGAATTTTGTGTTTTTATTTTTGTTTTTATTAAACGGCGCTGTATGATAATCTGTTGCAGAAGTGGTTTTGTTTATCGATTTTTATGTTGGTAATTATAAGGGCATTATAAATTTTAGATCTTTTAGGTTTTATACTACAGCAGATGAATTAAGAAGTTGAAAAATAAAGTCATTTTTTTACTTACTGCCCCTATCTCCGATTTTATTGAATTCTCGTATAAGGGGGATTTTGGTGACGCTGATAGCGACTGTGAAGTTAGTCTTTTTTTAGCAGTTGAGTTAGGACGCCCCATTTAAGAGAGATTTGGGAGGCTTTTGAAACATCATCGACACATGAAAACGCGCACCCGCCCCACAAATTTAATGCTGCTAAAAATAATTTAAATTCAAAAAGTTGGGTATTATCCATATATTTTAAACAAGGCAAAATACACATAAATTCCTAGGGACGAGTCCACAGGTCAATTTTATAATCTCTCAAGTCCGTATAAAAGAGCCACTACCAATATTTTAGGTATAAAAACATAGGTAAAACGGAAAAGTTTAAAGGGACTGCAAAACAACTCGTGACGTCACACCGCATATAAATACAGATTGTTTACGTATCGATTTTGTCTGTTTCTAGTTGTGCTGCGGTAAAGCTTGACAAAACTAGTATTTTGTTTTATTTTGCTTGGTAAATAAAGTGTTTTCATTCATTATGGCTAACAAAAGATTTGTCTAGTCTTCCACAAACAATTTACCCTCTGTGGATATGTTTATTGTGATGGATTACATTAAAATGACAGAACGTTTTAATTTAGTAGAAATCAGAGGTGCAAAAGCAGCATTGAAAGTATTTATTTTGTGTTAAATAAAATAAAACATCTCTTTACAATACTTGATGTTTAAATCAAATTAGAAAAAATATATTCATGTAGGTATTTATGCATTTGTTAATTATAACCTTATTTCTAACTTACATTAAAGTGGTCTTCACAACAGAAAAATTTACTTTTTGATTTTGGCATAATTCATCTTGCTGCTGCAAACCATCGTTTCTAACGCTTATAATCCCCCCGAGGCACTCATAAAAATTTTGTTTGGATACAGATGTGCTCGTGCAAAAGGGCACCAAACACCATTTATTTTATGATTCGTACATATTACCTATTCAACAGTTATGAATATTCAGCAACGTAAATTTTTTCGACTGTAGCCACGTAAATAATACCGTAATAAAATTAAACCTCGCTTGTTTATATGCGCTCTGACGTCAGACAGCAGTGACCTTCGGAAAGCTTGTTTTGGCGCCAATTCTTGGCGTTTGAATTTTAAAGGGCAGTTTTTGATGGAAATTTGATTTTTTATTTTTTTTGAGATTACTATACGATTTATATTTATAGATGCTATCATTTTATAGGTTTTTCACAAGAGTGAATATACCCAATTGTTTCATTTGTCATCTTTGTATCTACATATCTTTCAAAAAATTCCTAGGTAATTTCATTGCTTTTTTAAAGTCAAAATAAAGTTTTTGAAAATGTTTTTAATAAAAACAATTAAATCTCTTAAAAATGAGTTTATCCGTTAAAATAATGAGTGTTTTATCATAAAACCTTTCAGTTTGGCTGTAACCGGTTTTAAGAAGTAGGAATTTTAGAAAAGTTTGTGCAGTTTCAAGATTAAGTCAACGAAGCGTCATAACCCAAAAACTAAGAGTTTTCGACAAAAAAACATACTGTAGATTCGTGATCGGCGCTCCAAAAAACTCGTATACTAAATGTAAAAAATAGGTGATGTGATGCGCCTGGTGAGAAAAAAATATAATAAATCAAATTTGGTAATTTTTTACTTATCAGGCCCACGGCCAATTTTATTGAAATTTTGTATACGGGAGTTTTTTGGGGCGCTAATCACAAATCTTAAATAAGGCACCACTCGGACCTAACCTCATACTGCACAAACTTTCCGAAAATTCCTCCTTTAAATTGGTTACACCAAAGTGGCAAGATTTTATGGTAAAATATTTATTACTTTTTAGGATACATTGATTTTTACGTTTTTTAAATCGTTATTTTCATCAAAAAACACCACCAAAAGAAAAATATTTTTACTTTTTAAGAGTTAACAAAATCATCTTTTTGTCAAGAAGCTCGCCAGCGGGGTGTCGCTAGACGCGAGTTAAAATCGTTAAGTTTTGGCTGTGACCAGGTTCAAGAAGGAGGAATTTTAGGAAAGTTAGTACGTTTTTAAAGTTAGGTTCGAGTATGGTATTTTAACTTATAAACTAGAAGTTTCCGACACAATTTGACTTCAGATTCGTGATCAGCGCCCCAAAAAAACCCCGTATACAAATGTTTAATAAAATTGACCCCAAACAAATATTTTACTTAAAAATAGCAGTCAAAGGTCACAGTTTTTTTTGTTTAACTTTAAGAAGTTGTAACCTGTAGGGTTATATACTAACCGATATTAATATTAGTATTATCCTTCCTAAAAATATAGACCTACGATTGGCCCCTAGAGGTGGGCTACCTTATGCAAGATAATGTAACCATGATAAATAAAAATTTTATTCATTCATTTGCTGGACTATTAAGATCTCTAGAATTAAAACTTGTAATAAATTGCTGAACGTTTATTATACAGAGTCGTTTAAAAAAAAAGCTGTACTAAGGAATAACAAAATGTAATATGGTAAGCAGTGGAGACTATAATTAATTTTCACAATCTGTAGATGCACAAAGAGTTTAAGAGTGTGATTCTGACGAAATCTTTAGGCAATTAAGTCGAAAGCAGCTTAAAAATCGACGTCAATATACATCACTTTCTGTTACCAGTTATTTTATTGTTGTTTTAGTTTTTTTGGGGGATTTTTGTAAATGGTAAAAGATAACGATGAGAAAATCTATAAATTATTTATTTTGTTGCAGAACGAGTTAAAACATTAAAAATATGTCGTATATTTTGCCATTTACTTAAAATATCTAACCAAATGTTATCTATATAGAGTTTATAATTTGGAACCATCATCTTTAAACGTTCTAGTTAGTTTTGACCAAAACGTATAATTAATTATACGTTTATGGTTCTGACAGTAAGTTGCACAAGCAAGGTTTGCGTAAATGGCCAACTTCATGCTTGTCACTGTACAGAGTTATCGAACACGGACTGCACACGTTCATATTTGTGGGTTCCCTAGTATTTAAAAAAAGGTAAATAAAGCTTTTTGTGTATTTTTTTCCTGTAGAATCTGAAAGAAATGGATTGAAACAAAAGAGATACGACATAAGTTAAGATTTTCTCGATACGATTTATGTCTCATTTTTTCGATACGATCCAATAAACAGGATTTGTATTTATTAGCATTTAAGAACAAAATTAACTATACGAGGTTTGTCCAGAAAATACGTATAAAAGTTAAATAATAACTCTATTTTACTATTATTTAGGCATTACAATATGATCTCCTTTAAAGTACTCTCCCTGAGACAAGATGCACTTTTGCCAACTCCGTTTCCACTGTTAATAACATTGCTGAAAGTCTTCCGTTGTGATGCTGTTCAGTTGCCGTGTCGTTTCTGCCTTGATGGCTTTCACATCTCCCAAGTGCCGCCCCCGGAGCACCATTTGTGGCATTTCGGGAACAGGAAGAAGTCCCAAGGGGCTAAATCGAGTGAATAAGGCGGGTGAGCTGTTACAGTCATTGGGCTTCGGGCCAAAAACTCACGCACAACGAGCGACGAGTGAGCAGGCGCATTATCGTGATGAAGGATCCACCTGCCCCTTGTGCCACACGAGCTCTGAGACGTCTCAAAACTTTAACGTCAAAATTTCCGTTCACTCTCTGGCCGGGAGAGACAAATTCCTTATGAACAATGCCCCGAGAATCAAAGAAAACATTCAATATTGTCTTTACATTGGACCTTGATTTTTGCGTTTTTTTTTATCTCGGTTCCCCTGCTAGCTTCGATGTCTTGCTTTGAGATTTGAGCTGCACATTCGTAAAACCAGAAGTCCTTTCCAGTAATGCCTCGGTTGAGAAAGTCTCCTCTTACCTTTGATTCCAACCAATCCTCACAGCAATCAACCCTTTTTGCTTTCTGTTCCGGAGTCAAGAGCTTCGATACGATTTTCGCGCACAATTTCCTCATTTCAAGTTTTAGTGTCAGAATTTCGTGAACGATTGTTTTGGGGATTAACAGCTCCTCAGCTATTATTTTGACTGCCAATCTACAGTCTTTAAAAACACAAGCCCGAATTCGTTCAACATTTTCATCAGAACTCGATGTCGACGGGCGTCCTGGGCGAGGGTCTCCTTTTAGGTCTTCTCGGCCTTTCCGGAACCTTTTTAACCACTTGTTAACACTCAAAAATCTCACGGCCATTCTTGACTAGCTTTGTAAGAAACTTGATGTTGATGCGCTGTTCCTCAATTAGAGAGAGCTCTATGCCGACGGCAGGTGAAAAAGGGTAACTAACTAACAAGCAGCCGCACACTCCTACTTAGACGCAAAGCGCTCTGACTCAAACTGAGCGTTGAGGGGACTTGCTACAGCGGCAGTGTTACCTGGCGGCGCCTCCACGACGCCATGATTCGGTGCTACAGTTTCTGTTTGACCTCCGACCAGTAAAGTCACGCGATAAAAAGCTACATAGCTTTTTCCGGGAAGGGTGATTGGCTAAGCCGTATCAACTGAATTTAACCCTCGGGGTTTAATTAGTTGGGTCCTTTTTCTGAAGCTAAGCGCTGTGAGCGGTAAAGGCGTAGATCCCTAGCGTGGGACGTCAGACGGACATCGAACTGGTTGTACGCAATTACCAGTAGTAGTCCTTGGTTTGATCACCGCTTATTGTGCTTTTTGTAGATAAGAAAAACAATTAAACATATTAATTTTGTGAAAAACTCGGTATTTTTGGGGGCCTCGAGCTGGACGTCCAGATTTTCCACCGATGAAGCACAGGAAAGACTTTGACGGAATACTGATTTTTTCTGTTTTGGCGTTTCAAGTATTTGTTACCCTTAACTATTTGCTAATTTAAATTGCAGATTTCTCATATGAATTAAATTAATTCTCTTGTTACTAAAAATAATATTTATTGAAACATATCGAAAAAATAATACGTTTTCAAACACGAACCAATGAATCAGGTGTACATTAAGAAAATGTCAATTTTAAGTCGTACCCCTTTTGTTTCATTCAAATATATTTTTTTAAGTAATCTTCTGGATTCTAGGGAAAAAATACACAATAAGTCCACTTCACATACGGTTTTTTGTGAATATGAGAAGAGCTACAACTATGGCTCTGTTTAGTCCTTGTGTAATAACCCTGTACCTATTTGAGTATCAATTTTTCCACATAATTCCCCCCTTTTGTCTGTGTAACATACTGTAAGAACTAAAATAATGCTGTGGGTTCTCAAAAAATCTTACCGTGATACATCGTTTAAATTATTTTTGTAAGTGATTGTTTGCAAGTCAATTTAATGTTTTTTTAATTATTTATATTATTAAATTTCATGCTTTTATTAGTTCTTTAGAGACTAGTAAGTAAAAGTATATGTACCGCTAGTCTTAAAACAAATCGAATGGAACAGTGAAACTACTTTCAAAGAACAACATTATTTAAGGAAAGTTTATTCAAATAAAAATTTCCATTGAATTTTTATGACCATTTAAGTGATAAAATTGGTATTAAAACTACTCAAAAAATAATCTTTTAGAGCCATTTTCCGCATACGAGAACTATAGTGACATTTATGACAACATTTTTGTAATTCATTATGCCAATCAAAAACATTAATGCTTTATCGTTACTATGGCGAGATAAAAAAGAAAAGAACAAACTTTCGGCACAATGACACTTTTCTTAACAAACTTGTAAGAACTGTTTCAAAATACTCATTTTGAATTTGTTAGTGTTATCATGAGTTAAGTTTTTAACTTAAAGTTTTAATATACATTTCACAACTCTTACTTTAAGCCAGTTAGACAATTCTATTTTAAATGTTTACCATAGCAACCTTCAAATTGTTTGTAAATTTTTTCCTTCCCTTGTCTAGTTAGGCGAAAAAAATAATAAGTGGAATTTTTTTCTGATAGTAATTGAATTAAATTTTTTGGGGGGAAAATTTTTTCCCTTACCGAATCCCCGCGTCCTTGAATTAATATATTTCAGTAAAACTTTTGCTAAAATGTATGTAGTACGCATGCGCACAAACGCTAATTTTGTGTACAGCAGTCAGTGGATTACAATAGCATAACCTAAAAAGGTGGAAAGTTAACAAACAAGAAAAAGATATTTGTCTTCTTTAAATTATGTCGGGTGTAGGTAAAAAACGGCTGTTACGGTTAATGGTTTCTTAGGTCAAAATTTATGGAAAAAGTTTAATATTAAGAGAAAAAGATTACAATAGACACATAATTTGTGTATGTGTAAAGTGTATCCTAAAAAGGTAGTTTTTTATTAGTTTTAATAAATTAATTTTTTTCTGACTAGCTAAACCAGTTGAAGTAGTTTAGACATTTAAGAAAAAAGTTTGATTTTGGAAATCCGTCTAATGACTATCAAAATCAAAACTTTTTGTTTACCATTGATATTTTGCCTATGACACTCATTTATTATTTGACACTTAAATGGATCATAAAAAAAGTCTAAATTTCCTTTGTGAAAATACCGAAAATGTAAGTCGAGTTTCACTGTTTCCCAACCTCTGTAAATCTTTTAACTGAATGTTATATTTGTTAAATAAATTATAAATATTTTATCTGTGAGTCTGTGGTCAAGTTGTAGAAACAACGTAAAAAGTCTATTTTATATTAGAAGTGGATCATGTCACGGCACCCGCGATCTTACGTACATCAATTAAAATCCCGCTTACCGTGTGACTCTAAAAGATTTATTAAAGTTTCCGGTTGCCGAAACGTAATCCACTGCATTTTATATTTTCGTGTTTTTCTCCGGCCATATTGGAAATCGATGTCAATGGATGTTAGTTTTATAAATTAGAATTTTACTTCTTGACTAATATTTTCCAGGGCCGTTCCTAAATATGTATTTTGTAAAAAAGTTATTTACGTCACTTATTGTGTTTGGTAAACTGTTGTTCGGTTAAAAAGCGTACGTATTTTGGAACGCCCTGTATATAGACACACTCCAAGGTCGACAGATTACGTTATATCAACATAATCATACTTTTTTGTGATTCCCGGTAAATAGATTAAAAAAATGGTAAGTTAGTTTTAGATTTTTTTGTAGCCTTAAAAAGATGTTTATTTTGCTTTTTTGCAGTTTTTTTTAATAAAACTTTAAAGATAAGAAAAAATATGTCATCACCTTTAAGTGTTCCATTAATAAAATATATTTATTGGGAAATCGCGCAGTTTTTCTGTTCTAAAATATCTTTAAATTGTGTATAGATCAATGATAGTCGTAGCCATGTTGATAAAATAGAAAATCTGTCCTTTCCTGGCTGTAGAATGACCTAAAAGGTCAAAAAAATGCACAACTGCAGTTTAAGCAATTTTGTGTAGAATGTGGATAAATGGGAGAATGCGAACAGTTATGTGAGTAAATTTATTATAGATAAAGTAATCGAAATTTGCTAGATAGCACTGTGAAAACAGTGTTTGTTTTAGGTGACAGCACTGTGGGTATCTTAAAACGGTACGATTTATTGGTTTAGTAATATACAGGATGTTTTAACAAGCTTCCAAAAATCTCAGAAATTTTAAGCAGTTTGGCAACAACGTAAACGTTTTTTTAGATTATCTATTTGGAGTTATGTTTATATTTTTGGCCAAGGAATCTCCCTTTAGGCTATGGCATATGTTATTTGAATCACACTGTATAAATAAACAAGTAAATGGTACCGTTTTGGAAGTAATTACCCAAAAACAAACACTACTGATTTTTTAAAATTAATAATAAACTGTTGGGCAAAAATTAGAAAACTCCGTAAGTGTCTTAATTTTTGAGGAGCAGTTTATTTAAAAATAAACGACAGTTTATGTCACATCGGTCAGGTTTCGAAACTGACTCATATTTTGTACACGTTGCCCTAGCAACTTTCGACCACTTTTATTGTGAAGCTGATCTTAGCAGTATTTTTTGTTTTTTATTATTTCTCCGTTTTATGTTTTGCCAATATTGTATAACTGTGAACTTTGTGTGGTTCTAGGCAAGTAAGTTTGAAACAAACTGCCTGTAATGAATCGCGTATTTATAAATATATAAATAAATGAATGAATATAAAATTATTTAAAATATGTAACTATAAACTGTAATAAATATGTCTTATTTAAGAACTGCCTCCTGATCTTTCTCTTTTTATTTACCTCTACACCAGTTTCCTCTTGAGCTTCCCATTTATTTAGTTTACCAAATTAATTAAGGTCAGATCAAGACGACTTTATTTACTATTTTCTTAAAAACAGAATAAATCTACCACGTTCTTTTATAAACTTCGAGTATATACCGGCTAAGAGGCAGCCTTTTCGCTTAACCGTGCGAGAACAAAAAAGAATAAGAGTACAACCTTTCTCTCTCGTTTCATGTGCTCGCCTACCATTTAACACACAAATCGGGATATATACCCTTCCCGCCGAGCAATTAGCACGTCAAGCGATAAGAAAGGTTTTATTCTCTGTCGACTGCCGAGCAGCAAGGCTGCCTCTTGTAGGTATATGCTCGAAGTTAAACTCTACAACGTTATTAAGCAAAATCTGTTTTTTCGGAATAAAAATTGCGAGCAATAAGCTATTAGGGTAGCCTAACAGCTTAAAAAAAACTTTGAGGTAAACGCCGCAGATCGCAGCAACCCGATCTACCCGGCACGGTTGGAGACATCATCTGGTATACAGATGGTTCCAAAACCGAGCAGAAACTGAAGCGGGCGTGTACAGTGAAATGAAGAATTTAACAATTCTCCATTCCACTAGGAACACGCAGTTCTGTATTTCAAACGGAAATATATGCTTTACTGCACTGTGCAAAAGGAAATAACAGGAGGGCTTATAAAAACAAGTCGATCTGCATAACAGACAGCCAGGCGTTACTAGGGGCACTAGTAAAACCCCAAGGTAACGGACATGGGAATACCAAAAAGAACTGGAAGTCCTGGGAGAACGCAACAGAGTAACTCTCTTGTGGGTACCAGGACATTCGGGAATAGAAGAAAACGAAAAAGCGGATGAGCTTGCAAGCAGGGATCATCCACACCATACTTTGGACCAAAACCTGCCCTTGAAGCAAAGATAATACTACTACGGATAGATGGTTCATTTAAATGGGGCGCTCTGAATCAGTCCGGAGATATCAATGCTTCCGTATATGCGAATAAAATTAAGTCGGTAACCCCTGCCCCAGCGAAACGAGGTACGAAACCATGTGCGACGTTGCCAATGTCTGTCGCTTGTACCTTATTCGGAATACGAAGTAGCGAAAGCGGGCGGCTAAACGTTGGATTTAATTTTTAAATATTTTTTAATATACTAGGTGTGGATTTTAAAAAAGGTTGTTTAGATTGAGCCATATTAATCGTAATCGTATAAGAGTTGGCTTTTGCTCAAATTTAGAGTATTTATACATTAATATATAGTGGAGCTAATTAGTAATTCATTTATCAACATAAGGCTTGTAAAAAAGTATTTGTATTAGTCCAGGGAAATTAAAGCAAAATTTATTTAACCAATATTTTTTTTTACTTTGGATTATGTTAAGCAATTAAACTTGGGCATAATATCTAACACCCTGGTTAAGAAATTCAATATAAAATACACGTAGGTAAATCGTAAATCTATTTACTTTATTCCTTTATTATAAACAAATAATAACAAAAATATTATAGATGTGTACCCACATAAATTAATTTATAATACAAAAAAACTTTACTAAAAATAAACCTGAAACTTCAAAATTAAAAGTTTAATAAAAATATATAATACTAACCTAGTGGGTGACAGCAAAAATATATTAAAAATAATTGTGTTTCTGTAATCTTTTTTTTTTAATATAACGGCAATAGTAAACTTCTGACCTTAATAATAGTCGGCAAATAAAAAATACTAGGCCATTCGGGCAATAAGCCATAAAAATACTGAAACAATTTTAAACAAAAAAACCACATCTATCTCTATGTGGTGCAAAATAGAATTTCTACTTACCAGAGTTGATAATCCAACGTTCACACAAAATTGGATTTTTTTAGGAAATGTAAATAACTTTACTTTATCTTGGTCTATTCGCTCTACTATTAAAGTATTGGCATAACCTGCCTGACATCGTCTATTTATTTAGGTATTTATTTTAAAACCCCAGCGCAAACACGGAATTTTAAAAATAACCAAAAACCAACAAGTCCTTACGGCACACGCAAAGAAATAAACGAATTTGACAATATTTACCTCTTTTTTTTTCTGCGCTTTCATTACGTAAAGAGTAAAGGCCTGCCGGAAACACTGTTTAACTTTCGTTCAAGTTGAAATGCATGCGGAAAAAATATCTCGATGGACATCGCTCGCGTTACCCAAAAGTCCATTAGGGGTATAAAAACTTAGCATAATGGTTTATCTTATCCGAGTGTATTATCTTTGTGAAGTGAACAAAAGCACAGCACGGGGGCAAACGGGAATGGATCCGAAACAAACATGGGGAATACGGGAAAAAAACCTTAGTAAAATTTAGAATGAAAAAAGCTTTATAAGACCCATCAAAAGAACGAAGGAAGAACTACTAAAAAAGTAAAAAAAGACTTCCATAACAATAGGGTTACTAAGAGGACACCTACACAAGATAGGCTTATACAGTGGGGATCAAGTTGCAGAATGTGACAAAAAGGTATTTTTGGGTAACCGGAAATGAGCCCACGGGAAAAAGCCAACCAACCAGACTTGTAGAAGGAATAAGACTATTGGGAGGATTGGTATAAAGATAATGGGAGATTAGGCACAAAAAACCCAGAGGCTCCTGCCTCCGGTAGTGAATAAAGGGTTTCAGAAAGAAGAACAAATTATTTAAAGTTCTCATCGCCCTTTAAGGACATGGCACACTTCTTATGGTTTGAGTCACAAACAGATTTTTTGAAATGTTAATATTTTATTATGGAAGTCCAAATAAGCATTTCTTTCATTGCGCCAACCTTGTGGCCAGAGCTGTCAAAACTTAAAGTACTTCAAGTGAATTTCAAGTATTTTTTTACCAAGAATTTCTTAAAAGTACTTTTTTTTGGAGTACTTGTACTTTACTTGATTAGTTTTATGAAGATACTTGGATTTTTACTCGATTTGACCAAGTAAATTACTTAAAGTATTTTTTTAAAATTACTTGAAGAAACGATGTCAGTAAAGTATTTCCCAAGTAAAAAAATTACTTTAATAAAAAGTACTTCAAGTAAATGAAAAGTACTTGAAGTGAAAACAATACTTCAAGTAAAAAAAAAGTACTTGTCAAGTTCTTTTATGCTTCAAGTACTTTGGTTTACTTCAAGTATTTTGGGTTATTCAAGTACTTTTTTTTACTTCAATACTTTGTTTTCTTAAAGAACTTTTTTCTTTTCAAGTATTTTGGGTTTTTACTTCAAGTACTTGGAACCAAAAAAATACTTGGGTGGTATTTCAAATTTTTTTCGAAAATGAAAAGTACATTTAATAAATACTTGGTACTTGTACTTGAATAATTTTTAAAAAATCAAAAACTTGGTACTTGTACTTGAAGTCTATTTAAAGTACTTTGACAGCTCTGCTTGTGGCTATACAGGGTGATCCAAAAAAAAAAACCAAAAAAATTCTTAAAAATATTTTTTTTATTTATAACAAAATCTTTCTGTTCCCCAAAATATGAAATTTGCTTTTTTATATAAAGAATACATATTCCATACAAGGTACTTTTTTATTGTGTGACGGGATCTGTCATGTCTACGGGGGCCGATTTATTAATGAACCAACAAATATACAAACAGTAGGCCTAAATATAATACATTATGTCAGTTATTATTATAACCTATAGAATTTCGTAACTTGGCAGTAACTTATTTATACATACAGCGGGCCCTCCACAAAGCATTTTTGATACGGGTGAACCAAAAATTTTATGCGGTTTTTTTTTCAAATCATACGATTTGGTTAGTAGAATATTATAATTAAGAAAATAAGGGTTGCTTGCGCAGAAGTTTGAAAAAGGAAAGATTCATCCACAACATGTAGATAATTTTAAAAACGGGTTTTATAATCTCCCAAACCCCAACAGCATTGTGCAATTTTTTTACCCCGACTACACATATATAAAAAACCCCCAATTTTAAAAACAAAGGGTGTCATTTTCAATGCACAAAAGGGGATACTTTATTTTAACTTACGTCAGTTGGTGGTGCATGTTTTGCCTCTATAGACTATGTTATTTCTAAAACATTTGGGACTTATCAAGTGAGGCTTTCTCTAACATATTCAAAATACCCTGAAAGGGAACCCAAAAAATGAATATATTTTTTAAGTTCAACAATTTGAACCTGGCTTAATAGAAGCAAGATATTTTAAGGGTTTAGAAGCTATTAAGCATAGTAATTTCATATTTCTCCATTTCAAAAAATAGTGATCCTATTTTGGGTACCTATTAATACAAATTCCCGAACGCCCGCGTATGTGCCCATTCAGTGTAATTCCTGGGATATCTAGGTATCAACAGGTTGTTAAATATCTGTTACTGTTTTTTACAACTGTTTTTGGGCGCTGCCCTAGAGCAGTTGAAAAGCCCCAAATTCTTGACTAGTATGATCCTTTTTATCTCTGTTTCTTATAAGTAGTTAGTTTTCTTTTAAAAACATGTAAGTATTAAGTTTTTTTAAAAAGGCCTTAGTTTGATTTAAATGAATAATCCTAATTAATACATCATTGTTGTTATAGTTACTTATAAAAATATGTCCCTCAAAACAGCATCTAACTTGTTACTGTTTGAAGTTTACCATAGTGTTTACTTTTGTTTTGAAATAATTATGGTTACCTTAAAACCGTTATCTGTATTTTACTTTAAGATATTATGCATTAATTATTATTCATGTTTGTATTAAATTGCGACATTTACGAAAAGTCACTTTTCAACATTTGTTTGCATCATCAGTATGTTTATAGTGTAGATCGGTGGAAAAAAATTTTTTTACAACAGTCGTTTCAGTGCGGGAAAAAAAATAAAACCGCCATAAAATTTTCTTCAGGTATCAAAAATGACTTTTGGGAGGGACACGCTGTATGTATGAAAAAGTTACTCCCAAAGAAAAATTCCATGGGTTTTAAACAAAAGTGACATAATATTTTTTTGCCCGACTGACGTTATTTGTTAATTTTAATTCGTGCCCCCTTAACAAAACAAAAAAACCCGGGACCGAAAAAAAGTACTTGGTATGTAGAATTCTTTTTATAAAAAAAAACCAAATTTTATCAGTCTGGGTAACGACAGTATTTTTAATTATAAAATTTTATTTTAAGAATTTTGACTTTTTTTTATGGTATCACCCTTAGCTCAAGGTTTAATGAAAAAATGTTTAAACTCAAAAAAAATACTAAAATTTCAAAAAAATCTGTCAGTAAGGAACTTCATCGCGTTTCTCTTTCCCTATTTAAGATAAATCAGTTGTGCCTTAAATATACAACATAATAAATTTAAAGGGTAATTACACCGTCACACTCCATCTCAATTACTACAAAAAAAAACATTTCACAAAAAACGGGGCCAAACACCCGTGAAATGTTTTTTTCATAATATTTTTTATAACGAAATGAATGATTTATATTCTACTTCTCAAAAAAAAAACTGAAAATGGCACTGTTTCAATTTTTAGATAAGCTCCCCTTGGTATTTTATTAACTCCGAGACGTAATATTGGAACTTAGCTCCGGTCGCCTCTGTGGATCTTCGTTGTAAATACGTGTGATTAGCCACTTGCGACTTAGATACCCTTTCCGCGGGCAAGTTGTTTATTTGAATTTTAAATGCTTGTAACGCTGTTATAGAATTTCGTTAATAAAAAAATTGACAGAAACGCTATTTAAGTATAATGGATTATTTTTAGCCAATAAAAAAACACGGCCCGCCGTGTTTCAAGATGCTCTTTCTGGCTGGCCAAAATTCCGGCAGGTTTTCCATAAAGAAAGGTAATTGCATTTTTTGTAGTAATTAAATACTTTCTAAGTAACTGAATTACTTGGAATTCGTGAAAATTAATTACCAATTACGATTACATTATCCTAATAATTGATAATCCAAATACAATGACCTTTTCCGGAAAGTAATTGAATTAAAGTAATCCAAATACGAGTTTTCAATTATTTTAATTCAATTGCCGACAGCTCTGTTCTAGTATACGTTCTTATTCCTTAAATCAAAGCATATAGAGCTTTTCTAAACTAAAACACTTACTTTTAAAATTAAACAAAAATCGTTTAATAAATTAATAGAGCGCACAAACAAAAAATAAGAAATAATTTAAAATATTTGACCTTTTTTGTTTATCGGTTTTATCAATTTATAAATATATATTTTTGGTTTTACTAAGTTAGTGTTTTAGGCCAGTAAATGAAAGGACAAAGCTGTAAATAAATCTGTACAGTTTTCCCTTGTGGCGCAATTCTTAGGTCTTCGGGGATGCTTTGGAGCAAAAAAAAGTTTATCAACCTTAACAGGTGGGAAAGAGCTGAAAATGGCCCCTCAAGGCCCCGCTAATATCTGCCAAAACATGCGAATTTGAGAATATTTGTTTAGACAAAAAATGAAGATCGCCTTTAATCTATAAAAATGGTCCTTATAATTTTTTTCGATAAATCGATAGTTTTCGAGATAACGGGACTCAAAAGTCCCCTCATTTCAGCTGCCGATCTACCGCCAAGGAAGTTTAAAGGTGTATGGAAGCCCAATACTGTAGAACAAAATTGTCCAGGCGTGCAGGGCAGCGGGAATAGGTCAGGGTCGGATTTCCATAATTCTTTGTTACTATCTATAAAATTGACATCATCAAATGTCAAATTCCAACATTCACAGTTTTTTTTATTTTTTGTACAAAATTGTTGGTTATTAAAGGATACTACTATAAAATATTTAAAATTATTGTGTAATATTAGATTTTATATCATCTGATATAATATGAAAGAATAGATGACGCCACTTTACCTTCTATTATAAATGGTCGATATTTTGGAAGTTTTGTATTTTTACCAAAAATCTTTGCAAATAAATAAAAACACGATTTTTAAAATAAATTTTAAACATTGTATGATAGTATGCTTATCACCAATTTTGTGATAAAAGAAGGGCAAGATAGTGTAAATGAGTTTAATCTAATCCTAAGATTCTGGTTGTACATTAAAAAGTGAAAATTTTTATAACTGCTTTTAGGCATATACTTTTCACTAATAACAAACATTCATGAGACAGAATAACAGTGGTTAAAAATGTTTAGTAACCTTTGGTACCTGAGTATCCATTGTAACAGTATCCGTTAAATATTATGTGTGTACAGTATGTCGAGCTTAAAAAGTTGATAATGCAAGATTAAGAAACCAAAAATCTAATTTATTTTTAAACAAATGGTATTGTCTCAAAGTTGCCTCCTCTCCGATTTTGATCAAATTTGGTATACAGGGGTTTTTTGGGGCGCTGATTACAAATCTGAAAAAATATCTTTTCGGCAACGTTTCGTTTCCGAGATCTTCATCATCAAAGTTGAAAATTAAACTAACCTCATTTTCACTATATTCTCCCTTCTTTTTGTACACAATTCTTGATTTTACACTAAAGTGGCACACGATATTTTATAAACACCTTTTAAAACCTTGTATTTTTATTTATTTTACATCTTTTTTCCATAAAATTGGAACTTTTAAGTTTAAAGGCAGCAGCCATATTTGCTTAAAAAATAAAAGTGTAAAAAAGGTGTAAAATAAACATAAAAAGTTTTAAAGGTGTTTGTGAAAATATTGTGCCAATTTAGTGTAAAAATCAAATTTGTGCAAAGAAGGAGGAATAGTGTAAATAAGGTTAGTTTGATTTTCAATTTTGATGATGAATATCTCGAAAACGAAACATTGCCGAATTTTTTAGATTTGTAATCAGCGCCCAAACCGTACCAAAATTGTACTTTCTTTCATTCAATTAGAGGGACCTGTATATATTAAAATTTGCCTGGTCTGCCCAGTAATCAATAATTTTGATCCTTTAAAAGAGTGTACTAAATTATTAAATGAAATAAAAGTACCTAAATGTAAACCTTATTTCTTTTTAATAATCCACAGAAATACACAAACATTGTGGAAATCATCTAAAAGATAGTTAAGATTGCCTTACTTTTCTCACTAATATTTCCTATGAAATTTTTATTTTCTATTATTCATAATTGATATATTATTATTTATTTGGTTACCTAACGTTACGTCTTATAAGAAGCACCTAATTTAAATATAAAAAATACTTACCTAAAGTTAAAAAGACGGGTATGTTACCCTTGGATTTGCAAGACAAAACCATACAACCTCTAGTCATTTTGTTACGATATTATAAGTAACAAACAATAAACACAAAATTATAGTCACAATTTAATAAACACTTATCACTAAAATAAGAAGGTTTTGATCAATCCAAAAAACGGTACTCCGGCTCTCATAAAATTATAAGGTGTTGGCTAACTTCACACTGATTTATCAGTGTGTAAGTAGGCAACACATTAAATTATTTCGTGGAATTTTGTTATTGCGCAGAATCGGCGGGGCCAACTCTGACAGTTATTTTCATACTGGGCTGGACATTTTTTGATCGAATGGGCCATAGCATTGGGCTTCCATACACTTTTAAACTTCCTTGTCTACCGCTAGAATGCCGCTATCTTCATGGATTCACTTATAAGCGGGCGGACGAATTGTTTCATTACTCGGGCAATAATGTACATTTTTTAGTCATTTAAAGTTCATGGGAATGGGAAAACCCGTACCTTTCATTGTATATCAGTTTGGGTCCATTCTGATTTTTCTAGAATATTAAAAAGCGGTCAATTTTTTTTTAACAATATTTTAAGAGTATCTCATTATTGATATTTTTTGAAAAAATGGTTTGTTGTTAACATTTCTTTTTTAAAATGAGACCATAAACAAGTGTTCAATGATCCCAGAAAATTTCCTTCGCTATCTTTCTTGCTTTTTGGAGTTCTACCACATTTTGATGAAAAATTGAAACTAATACTATCACATCTATCCAGTGTGGAATGTTATGGATTTTTCGACGGTCGTTTTTGCGAAAAATATTGGTGTTGCGACAAAAATGGTAAGAACCATTTTTGTAGGTTTCGAGGTGATCTTCATTTTTTGTCTGAACAAAAATTCTCTAATTCGCATATTTTGGCAGATATTCGCGGGAAACTCGTTTTTGGGACTTTGGGGGGCCATTTTCAGCGGGTTCCCACGTCGAATCGTGATAAACTTTTCTCTCGAAAGCATCCGCGAAGACCTAAGAATTGCGCCACAAATGAAAACTGTACCGATTTATTTACCGTTTTGGGTACTTTCAGGTCTTCAGTTACTGGACTATTTGGGGTCACAAAAGTTTTATTTGCTTAGATTTTGTTTAAAAGTAAATATAGCCACAATAGACCGATCGGTCGCGGTGGAAGGGTGTTATACCCACTCACTTTAAACCTTTTAAACCTAAAAAGTAAATATACTAGAAGCATAACACAAAAAAATGGCAAAGGAGGAGAAAACAAAAATTTTGACGCTATTTCTGAAGATTTTCTTTAATTGTTTTAAATTAATACTCCTGAATTCCTATTTTTGCAGAAACTCAGCATTCCCGTGGTTGCGGAAAAGCACCATGAGAAACACTGCTTTCCGCACTTCACCTGTGCCCTGGACACGGAAAATATCAGAAGGGTGTTCAATGACTGTCGTGATATCATCGTGTATAGAAACCTTGGCCAGTATAACCTGTTATAGCCTCCCAGGTCTAATTTACCAATCTTCTTTTACATGTTATCATTTCTCAGGTTACCTACTGTGAATTGCAATAATTATGAACTTAGAAACCGAATTTAACTAGCAACGACAAATACGCTCTTGACTATCTTGGACAAATCAAAAGTTAAACAACCGTATTCATTAGAGTCCTTGTCTGATGTTAAAATGTTTTTTTTTTCTTCAAATGTTAGTAAATCCGTTATTACTAGACTGTGTAGGCGACCACGAAGTTTCATTAATCATTTGACAAGATATCAAAGATAATACTACTACGGATAGATGGTTCATTTAAATGGGGCGCTCTGAATCAGTTCGGAGATATCAATGCTTCCGTAAATGCGAATAAAATTAAGTCGGTAACCCCTGCCCCAGCGAAACGAGGTACGAAACCATGTGCGACGTTGCCAATGTCTGTCGCTTGTACCTTATTCGGAATACTAAGTAGCGAAAGCGGGCGGCTAAACGGGTTGTGTATTTTCTAGTCGCGTTTCATCACGCCAATAGTAAAGGCCTGCCGGCAACACTGTTTAACTTTCGTTCAAGGATTAAAATGTATAGCGCGAAAATCTCTCGATGGACATCGGCTCGCGTTAGCCAAAGTCCATTAGGGGTATCAAAAATATTGAATGGTTTATCTTATCCGTAGTAGTATTATCTTTGAAGATATGTAGGAATTCATGAACTAAAATCTTTGAGTTCTTGCCTCCGAAATTAGGGTTGAAAATAAAATGAAGCAGGACCGTTGTTTTTTCTGGAGAATGTGCCTCTCTGCGTTTCTTGTTTTTGGTTTTGTGCATGTCTTACTTCATGCTTGTGTAGCCGTTATTTATCAACGCCTTCTCTAACTCTGCATTTAAATGCTGGGGCTCACATATTATTTTCGCTCGGTCTGTCAGAGTCTTGATTACACATGTTTTTTTGTCTTGGGTGGTGATTGGATTCTTTGTTGAGGTACCTGTCCGTGTGTGTAGGTTTTCTATAGACTCTGTGCCCTAACTTCCAGTCTTCATATCTCTGCACCAATACGTCCAAAAAGGCGCTGATTTTGTCAGACGGTCTTTTTTCCGCAAACTGGAATACCTTCTGTTGAAACTGCTCCATAAAATAGTTTGCTATGACAGGGCTTAACGGGATTTCCATAGCTACGCCATCAGTTTGTTCGTAAAATTGATCGTTCCAGAAGGTATTCCAGTTTGCGGAAAAAAAGACCGTCTTATTGGTTCCGATACGTGGATGACACCTTTGTGATCTGGAGTCACCGGGAAAGGGAACTACAATTTTTTTTAAACTCTTTGAATCCGAGAATCTAGTCTACTACCATCCATCGCCATTTTGTACGTATTGGTGGAGAGATATGAAGACGGGAACTTAGGGCACAGAGTCTATAGAAAACCTACACACACGAACAGGTACCTTGAACCTCAACAAATAATTTAATCACCATACATGACAAAAAACAGGCGTAATCAAGACTCTGACAGACCGAGCGAAAAGAATATGTGAGCCCCAGCATTTAAATGCAGAGTTACAACATTTGGAGAAGGCGTTGATAACTAACAGCTACACAAGGAATGCAGTAAGACATGCACAAAAACCAAAAAAAAAACAACGGTCCTGCCCTACATTAAAAATGTAGCAGACCGAATAGGAAGGATATTGGAGAAGCACAAAATAAAAACTGCTTTTAAGCCTACAACCACAATACAGCAAAGTTTAAGATCAGCTAAGGATAAAAGAAACCCCTCTCGACACCAGGAGTCTACAGAATTCCGTGCAGCTGTGGGTCGGTTTACATAGGTTTAACAAAGCGCAGTTATCAACACCAAAAGAGTTGTCGATATGGACAAACGGATAAATCCGCTATGGCTGAACACGCACTTTCACAGGGCAATCAAGTCCTAGATATAACAGCCAATTATTATCCAAGAATATACAGGGAGGCAATTAAAATACAAAAACATAAGAACAACTTAAAAAAAGAGGGCCTTAATCTTAGCAAAACTTGGATATCAGCACAAAAGATACAAAAACGCTAAAGATAAAGGCAGAAAATACAAACCCTTTCCCATTGGCTGAAACGGAACAGAAAGCTCCGCCCACCAAAACCCCAATAAAAGCAGAAGCTTCGACAGTCGCCGTAACAGTCAACCAAAACATTTAGTAATCGGTGCAGTCAACCGTATGCCATTAGGAAGAGTACTTCGACCTCGGATCGACCTTTGATAATGTCAGCCGCAGTAGTAGACGAAACGTCAGGTAGAAATATCAACAGACCACGGCAAATAAGCCCGGAAAACCCATATAATGCAGTTCGGATTGCAATATCCGTTTTCAGTTTCGGATTGTAATATTCTACAATAAAACTTGTCTATAACGGCCACCATAAAATTAAGAATAAATGACCTTTATAGAAGGGTGGCCAGTATTGCCAGGTAACAGTTGTTTAACCATTCGAGGCTACAAAATTTTCCAGTTATAAATTGCTTGCTGCCTCAAGTGCTTTTTGTTAAATTAACGGTCCAGATATTGGAACATTTTTACCTCTTGCTTTGCAGAATCAATTGTAGGAGACTTGATCTACTGCACTACTTTCGATTCCAAACATGATAACTTTATTCTTATCGATTTAAGACACAACTAAAAGTATAACGTGAAGATTATATTATACAAATTGGCCCAAAAAAAATTCCGGCCAATATAAAAAGGTTGATTTACCTCAAATAGGTTATAAATATTGAGATTTGTCTGGCCGTGACTGTTTTATAAAGCTGAGACCGAGTTTAAATCTCAAACCTTTTTTGTGAATACGGTTGTTAAATTTTTGGCAACCCTGTGGAAAAAGCCTGATAGAAAAGGTTAAGTTCTATCTGGATCGAAAAATGTCCAGATAGAAATTCTATCATAACTTAACTGATAAATTCTTATAAAAAACATTATGAATTCATCAGTAGGTAGTTATTCCTTTAGCAAAACTATAAGTCCGAATTGCCAATACTTTATTTTGCTTTTCTTTTCATTTTTCTGATCATAATCCCATGTAAAACTATACAAAAAACATGAATCCAATAATTTTTTCGCCAATCTGTAAATATCCGAAATGGCGGTGTCAAAAACACAATGGTTTATCATAACTGTCAATTAAACATCTTATTTTATTTGGATCTATCAGGCTTTTATTTCCACAGGGAGAATACGATGACTGTTTGGCAATTAATAAGAACGACGCAAAAAAGGTTCTAAATAAACCAACCACAAACAAAAAAACTTTTACACATTCGAAACTAAATAAAACCATAGTTTAAAAATTATATAATATTTTTTATGAAGACTTTGACACTGCAAACAAATGCCTTTACCTCAAGAAATTACCCAAAAATTCAGGACGCAAATTTACCATTTAAAACAGGGATCGCCAACATGAGGCCCGCGTTCTTATTTTCTGCGGCCTGATGCCCTTTACTTGCCTACAGTTGACCAGTTGTACTTACCGGTACAGGTTATTCTTATTAAAAAAATAATAATAAGTTTTCTTAAGAAATAATTTTTCCTTGTTTCTTATATGTGTGGCCCCCAAGCCTTATAAAATTCTGATGTGGCCCTTCAAGCTTCAAAAGTTGCCGACCCCTGATTTAAAATATCAATGTCTTACCATGTCTTACTAAAAGTACAATGGGTCCCTTGCAACACGGAATAAAAAAGGGTTAGCCTTGCAACGAATTCAAGAATTCGTTGGTCCGTTGCATAACATTTGCTTTGCTTTGCTTTCACTTTTTTTGGCCTCCGTCGGTAAACGTTCAACCAGCTCTTCCCTTTCCAGACACACGTTGTTGTTAACGTGGCTTTCCCAGGCTTTGTGGTGGAACTTCGGATAGTCGGGCTCTATAGCCCCAAAAATTCAACTTTTCAAAAACTTAAATTTTTAACAAAAAAATTATCGATGCAGGGCACAAACAATGCCGATCCGACCAGTGGATACATAGTTCTTTCTGGCTATCCACTTGCATTGAAAACCGTTGTTCTAAGTTCAGTACTGCTCCCTCCCGCTGAACGCGCAACCACTTCCGCCATTAGGAAAATCCCCGTGCGTGGGAAAACAGGTATAGAATCTTCGTTCACAGCGCTAGCCCCAGAAGAAGGACTATCGTTTGGCTTGAGTTTCTCCTTGATCTCCGATGGCAAAAGCTGTTGATCAGCGCCTTTACCTTCCGGAAAAACTATGTAGTTTTTATCGCGAGCACTTCACTGATCGGTAGGTCAAAAAGGAACTGTGCATAACATTTATTTTAAATAAAAACACGTCAAATCTCTTCCTTCCTATGGATTGTAAAGGTAAGGATTACCATCTCTGTGTTACAAAAATGGTCCTTAAATTGCACTAAATTTGGATTGCGCAGGTGTTCCCAAGAACCGTTGTTTTAAACTTCATTTTATACAGGGTGTAAAAAGTATGATGCTCACGATTTTTAATAGGCGATAGTGGAGCTCAAAACAAACCAAAAAAGCCAAAAACACATGGGTCAAAAGTTCATTGTTTTCGAAATATAGCCCTTAAAAAATTTGGCAACAGCGCGTCCACTTCATCATGCATCGTTTCAAACGTAGAACGTTTTTTTGCGAGTTTTTACATATTTACACGTTTTTAAAAAAGATGTGTATTTACATTTTATTTGTAATTAAAAAATATTTGTACTTACCACATACATAATTAAGCTAAATATCCATTTTAAGAACACAAATTATTATGTTTTAAAACAGCACCTTTTTATTTTGCTTGAAGAATAAAGTCTTTAGTTATAAAAAAAGAAACAGCTGTGAACTGTGATACGTTTACTTCGCGGCCTAATGACCTCGTACTAGTTCCAGTATTTTCTTCCGCAATTTCCAAAATTCTTTTCTCTTGTTCCACAGTTATTACATCTTCATGTACCTCCCAGGATTTCTCGGTTGACACATCGTTTCAAACTCTTTATACCGGTGCACTTCACGGTAAATTATTCTAGATTAACATTTTTTGGCTTCCGATTAGTGAATGCTATTCCGGTTTAAAATTATTTAGAACTTTAAGGCAGAAATAAAAACGCATCCGAATTATAATATTGATTTCACCGGTTTGAATTTTTTTAATGTTTAACGGAAAAAATATAATTTAATTTTAGACAAATAAACTTAGTATGTTCGGAAGCAAGTTCTAATTGTTCTTTCAGAAATAATTGCTGAGCAAAGTTTAATCTTTGATATGTTTAGACGAAAAATCTTGTAACAAGTTTTGACACATATGTGATATGAACTTTTTCACTTGTTTTGAGTTAAACTATCGCCCTTTAAAATCGCGAGCATCATACTTTTTACACCCTGTATATTGCGGTCAAGGTCATTCGCTTATTTCGTGAAATAAAGACAATTTTTCTGCCCCGTTCTCATTACTTGTCAAACAATTTGTGTAGATGCAGAAGCATTGCGAATATTCATTGCTTCAGTTACAAATAAACAATACTAACGCGTGTAGTCAGTTTAGTGTTGAAAAAGACGAATTAAAAACTGAGTGTATACCATGTTTAACTGAACTAAGGCCAGTAGTTTTAAAATAAACTGCCTCTAATGAATTGTTATAGTCTAAGATGCGGCCGTTTGAATCTGCAGTGTCTATTTTTTTTTTTTGGTAAAACTGAATTTTTAGGAATGATACATGATAGTAGAATAGATTTCAGCAGGGTTGTCTAGCCGAATTTAGCCACAACTGCGTTTAATTCAGTATACCGCGCTTTTCACTATAAAAAACTAACTATAACTTGAGGATATCGTATGTCATACGTCAAATTTGACGTTTTTTGGCAAGTGACGTGATTTCCACTTTTACCGGAAACTGTCTCAACTTTCTATTTTCAAGTAAGACATCCTATATATTTTTACATTTTTAGATTTCTGGATCCAACAGGACAACAATTTGTAAATCAAATTTTGAAACCTCTCACAATTTTTTTTCGATCTAAGTTGCAATGATGAGCCAAAAATTAATATTTTGATACCAATTCATTTAACAAAAAAAAACACCATACACATAAAAATGCTGTTACAATTTAACAAATGGGGTGCCGTTGGACGCAATAATATAAAAATGTAAAAATATATAGGGTGTCCTATTTAAAAATTGAAATTTGAGGTCTTTTCCGGTTAACCGGAAGTGCCTTGACTTGTTCAAAAGAGTCATTTGACGTTATATGATATCCTCAAGTTTAATTTTTCTATCTAGAAAAGTGCAGAAAAAAGGTAAGCCACATTCCTGGATCACCCGGTATATTTAATAAATCGCTCAAAAACTGCCTGTTTTTTCACAATCCACAGAGAGGTGAGAAAAAGACATACAGATATGTATTTTATACCAAAGTACTTGTCGCAAAAAATTAGGATGAGAATTGCATTTCGTTTTTTGCAAACTTTCAAAAATCACCCCTGTTTAGGGGTTGGAAAGTTGCCAGATCTGAAGAATTACGAAAATAGCAGTGGTATTAAAAGTTATTCTCACTGCGATTTTTGTTTCGAATGGACCTTGGAAATATGAAATACTCCATTTCTGAGAAGGTTGTACACCTACCCTCCATAGACTATGTGAGAGTGCAATCATCCCCTAAAAACACTGGCGGCAAAAATTAGGGGATATTGCCATATACCATAATTCAAATTAGTACCGACAATTCTGATGTTTTGGTTGGAATCTAGTGTTAATCTTGTTGCCGTAAAAAAAAATTCAGGATTTTTGTTATCACAATATCAAGTAAACAATATTTTTTGTCAGGTCGAATTCGAAAGATTCTCTCGTTTTAGTTTCAGAAGTCGTTTTATACGATTAAATACAACAGTAATTGGGTGTTGATTTTTTTGCAATGCTTTTAAGACATTTAACATCCGCGGAAGCAAACAGAGCGGTTGGAATGCTTCAAGCGGGGTTGCGACAAGTGGATGTTGCTCGTGAGCTGGAAACATCACAAAGTGTTATAAGTAGGCTGTGGAATCGTTACAGGGAAACTGGAACAACCTCCAGAAGGCACGGACAGGGTCGTAGGAGGTGTACTACGCAGCAACAAGACCGGTACATAACCCTTAGTATTAGACGGAACCCCATTCTCCCTGCAACACATTTACGCCGTCAGCTTCAAAACCAATTAGGAGTCCCTATCTCTGTAAGAACAGTGAGAAATCGATTATATGAGATCGGATTATCTGCTCGTAGAGCATTTCGAGGTGTGCCACTTACACAAAGACATAGAGCACAGCGTTTAGAGTGGGCACGTGAACGACGAAATTGGAGGGTAGAATGGAATTCCGTTCTTTTCACCGACGAATCTCGTTTTGGTTTACATAGTGACTCAAGGCGTATAAGAGTGTGGAGAAGTCGTGAAACACCTAGACATCGTAGCTATGTACAAGAAGTGTATCCTTTCAGAGGTGGCACAGTTATGGTCTGGGGAGGAATCGCTCTAGGACGCCGTACGCATCTGTATGTTTGCGAAAACAATATGACAGGGACGCTTTATGCTCGTGACATCATTAGAGGTATCGTCGAACCAATTGGTGAAGCAATCGGGGAACATTTCATTTTTTGGACGATAATGCGCCCCCGCATCGCACTTTGGAAGTCCGAACTACACTGCAGAATTTAGGCATCACCCATCTCAGGCTACCCGCACTTTCACCAGATCTGAACCCAATTGAACATGCATGGGATATGCTTCAAAGAGCTTTGGATAACCACCAACCCCCGCCTAATAACAGACGGGACCTAATAGGAATACTTCCTCAATTATGGGACAACCTACCCCAAGACCAGCTGGACAATTTGATTCTCAGCATGCCAAGACGCCTTCATGAAGTTTTCGAGGTCCACGGAGGTCATACACATAACTAACATTCTTTAAATGATTCAGCATGATATAGAAATTTGCATTTTGAGGATAATATTTGATTTTTTTAATAAACGCTTTTTCCCCCCCTATGAAATTATGTGTTTTCATTTATGCAAAACGGTAATCTCTATAACCGTAATAGTTTTAAAAAACTCGGGTGGTTGTTAATATAAATTCCATGATATCCTCTAATTTTTGCCGCTAGTGTATATAAAATCATATGCAGGTATACCTAGATTTTTTGAGTTTACTTTTAACCAAGTAAGGGGGTATATTCATCCCCCAAAATGTAGAAAATCATATACAATATTATATTTGAGATGTTCCAAAAACATTTTTTTTTTTAATTTTTAAGTTGTATATGATTTTATACATTTTAGGGGATGAATATACCCCCTTGCAGAAGTGGTTTTGGTTAAAAGTGAACTCGAAAAATCTAGGTACACCTGCTTAATATACATAAGGGTGGTTTCACCCTTAGATAAGGTGGTTGATTATCATATAATTTCTTATTAGACATTTCCTGAATAACCGGTTTCTTGCCATTTTTAAATGTGCATATAATTTTATATATTTTAGGGGATCATTGCACCCCCAAAAAGTCCATGGGGTTGGTTTACTACCTTCTCAGAAATAGAGATGTATTATTTCATTTTTCCAAGGTCTATTCGAAATAAAAATCGCAGTGTGAATATGTTTTAATACTACTGCTATTTTGGCAGTTCTTCAGATTTTGCAACTTTTCAACCCCTAAACAGGGGTGATTTTTGAAAGTTTTCTCATCCTAATTTTTTGCGACGAGTATTTTTGTATAAAATACATATCTGTATGCCTTTTCCTCACCTCCCTGTAAATTGTGAAAAAACAGGCAGTTTTTGCCTGTTTTTTTACAATTCTACAATTACATATTATTCATAAAAATTAATTTTTGTTCTGCAGATTTAAGCGGCCGAATCCCGTACTATTTTATATGTGTTAATAAATTTATACAGGGTATCCCGAAATTAACGCGCAATATTTTTAGGACCTGTTTAATAATTTAGGAAGGAAGCTTTAGCTCTTTTAAAAAGCAAAGCTCAAGTCACCTTTATAGGAACTTTGTCTTCATTTTGGAGTGTGCTAATTTAGGGATATCCTGCATAAAATTATTTAAAATACTATAACTATAAAATGTAATAAATTTATTATTGTCTTAGAATCTCACTTGTTTTATTTGCCTTGTTGTGTTGTTTAATAAATTAGTTTTTAGAACATTTTCTGTTTGGTTTTTAGAGATTTTCTTAGAACTCGACGGTGACCGATTTGTCACCGAAACGTCGAATTTTAAAAATATTTTTAGGTCAATTTTTCATCTGCCTAGAAAACAAGAAAACACTTTTTGTTGAAAGGACCAAAAACATGATAAAAATCCGATGGCAAAGAAAAACAAACAATTTTATACCAAAAATTTCTTTATTATCACAAATAAATATCTACACTGGTAAACATCCAAAATTATCTTACCAGATTGAAGGAAAGTAAACTATATCATTATGTCATAGCTTTGTTTATATCATAAATTTTTAATTCAACATAAAAAAAATTGGTAAAACCAGCTTTTCGAAAGCTGAAAGAAAGCATTAAAATTGCACAGAATAAAAAACCTACAATTAATTAAGAATTAATTAACAGGATTCGACAAACTCAGTGGCTTATTAAACAAAATATCTGTAAAACAATTTGCTACAGTTATCGGATTGCAAATTATTATTTTTTTAATCTTAAAACTAATTTTCTTTCGAAGACGTCAAATAAATTTAAAATATAAACTTCAAGAAAAAGGAATTCGAACGCCAAATATTTTTCCAATATGCCACTTAGTATAACGTACCCTGTATAAACCTAAAATTAAATCAGTCTCCGCAAACAAAACTTTTTTCAAGGAACAAGGTGCCTAGCCTAAACCAAAAAAAGGTAAAAAAAATCAAATATTTTAACGCATATATGGGTTGAAAATTAATATGTGTATATATAGGGTGGTTCATCTGTCAAGGGATAAAACTAGCTTTGCTGATAAAAAATAAATTCACCGAAAAAATTGTAGTCAAAAGACAATTCAAACCCTAAACAATAATTCCTGCTTCATCTTGCTCTTTTTTGTATTTACTTTTTTATATTATATAGTTTTATTTTTGTTGTTTAATATCTAATCGTGTTTTAATTATTAGGGATAGTACGAATGTTAAATTTATTGCCTATTCGTCGAATTTTCCCTGATAAGCCAGAAGTAACTTAACGACATAAAGTACAAAAATAAATTACTATCTGGTTTTCTCCATCTAAAAAACACAAGTTGTTTATCCCCTTTTTTAAAACCTCTCTGTATAATTAAACATAATTCTAGAATATCTATAAAACTATGGTTTCGACCTCTTACAACAACGAAAATATTTACTTCCTTGTACAAATGAACAACTCTATATGTCATGAAAAATTAAAAACTATATTTTTTCCAAGATCCATTTCCGAGTAATATATTTTGAGGTAATTCTTCCAGAAATCTGTATAACATGCAAACATTCTTTAAAATAACCAATTTGGCAAAAAACACAAAAATCATTGGACCACTAAGCAGTGCCATACAGGATTTTCCAACTCTGTACACTAAATATCTCTGCTGTATATGATACAGAAAAAACTTATAATAAAAAATGTGTTTTTGGTAACGCTAAATTCTGGCTGGTTTTTGAGATAACGACCTATTATTATAGTATTATCTAATCTACTAATGTAACAATTAAAAACGATTAAAAAATTTAAACAATTAACATAACATTCTACCATAAATGTTTGAAGTGCTGACCGTTTGTTAGTACTATTTTCTGTTATAATTATTATAAAAAAAATCAGTGTCAGAGTAACAGATTAAGTAGCTTTATTAGTTCTTAAATATCTTAAAAACCAGCAATAATTGACCTATAGTGCATTTTACATTTTTGATGTAGAATTAAATAAAAATTTAAAAAATGCCAAAATATACAGGGCATTCCATTTAAAAAAACGTATTTAACAATGAAAACTCTGTTTTCGAGACAGCCTGTATATTTATTAATACTGTTAATAAAACTAGTGTTACCAAACACACGTTTTATCTTTTATTTCTTTCTGTATCATGTACAGGGGCAGAGATATTTAGTATATAAATAAAGTTGGGACACGCTGTAGAGGCCTCGTCTGAAAGAGGTCTTAGAAGTATACACTGGAAAATCGCTTCATCGCGTTAAACACTGAGGTGGTAATATGTCAATTTTTATAATCTAATGGAACTTTAAAATGATCATTGTTTATCTCATAATTTCTAACAACTATATAGAAATCTTTATATACAAAAATTTACAAAAAATACAATCATTCACGGAATGAACGAATATTAAGAAACGGTTGAACGGCTTAAACCAATCGTTATTGTAACGCATTTTACAGGAATCTGCAACATTCCACCATTTCTTTTAAATGGTATAAGGATTCCTTCACTTGGAGGCTGGAAAACAATTTAATTTCAATTCATTTTTCTACACAATTAGTGTTAAATTTTCCCATATGTTGTTGTTATAGAACTAACAACTGTTTTGATAATTACGACGTAAACGTCAAACATATAAGGATCTTTCTGATTAAAGTTGAGCCTAATTCGGCAAAACACCTCATTTTCCAACCTCCGAAGAAGTAAGCACCATTATTAGAGATATCCAATAAATTATAATACTAAAATATCGAGAAATTACTTCTTGGCATTGTTGCCGGGATTGTTACCAGCAGCAGGCCTCGGAATAGCCCTGACAGGCCCCAAGGACAACATCTGAGAAGCACCCAGAGCGGCTACGTTACCGGGGTTCTTGGTACTAATGATGGGCAGAGCGTAGGTACCCTCTGGTCCGGCGCTGGGTAACGGGATGTAATTGTTAATGCCCATTTGGCTAAGTTTTTGCATTATTCCAGGCTGAAAAAGGGTAAGAAAAATATAAAAGACTATTTTTTAATATAAAATACAGGTTGTTATGGTTATAGTTTAATGTACTGAAATGGATAACTTTTTGGGTTGTCTACAGGGTGTCCCATTTTCGACACTTTTATAGAATATCTCCGTAATAGGCTATTCGCCACCATTGAGAATAACCTTTAAATTGTGGTCATCCTATCAGATAATAGTATAAAGAAGCATATTTCTTTATAATATAAAGTAAAATATGCATATTTATTGCAAAATATATGTAATTAAATCAAATATTTTTGAAATTAATTCAGATACTGGAACCCTCTGTGATTGGTTACAACTTTGGTGACGTCACTTGCAAGTAAATAAATGTCACAAGCTTTGTGTTTTGTGTTTTCAGGTGTTATTTTCGATCTTTACCTATCTAAATAACTGTTTCTTCACCATTTTATATAAAAAACATATTTCAAGTAACATAATTATCCGTTTCGTACCTCAAAATGGACATAAATTTTGTGCAAGCCGATAACAGAAACCTACCTGAGATAGACGCATTTATGATTGTGCGCTTCTTTAAAAATAACGCTGACCACTATGCTGCAGAACTCAAAAATGTAAAAACAGCTGTGTAAGTGCCTCTAAAAAAATATTTATTTACGTGCACATCATTCAGTATTTCTCAAAATCTTATTGTAGGTTATATTTATGGAGTGTAGAAATGTGTTTATAAGTTATCTAAAGGCGATATTTTGTTGTATATTAATCGGTAGGTATTTAAAGCAGGATATTCGTATACTTACACAAAGTGATCTTGACACATAATAGTATATTACATACCCAGAGTGGTAAGAAGCCCATTACACACGATTTCGAAAATTACGGTACGAGCGTGAGCGAGTACCGTAATTCGAAAGTGTGTAATGGGCTTACCACTCGAGTTGTGTACTATACTTTTTCTACGACTTTATGTTTAGTTTTTTTATAAATAAAAGCAGAAGATTATGTAAACTTTAAGTAACAATACAAATAATAATACAAACATTTGCGTTGTCAAGGCGATGCTATTTGTTTCATAGCCAGCTTTACGTAAAATCTATTGAAAGTTTTCAAGATTTTGGGGGCTCGCGGCTAATGCGATTGTGGAACTGTTACGTAATATATATATTACGTAACTGCCCTTACGCACAGTTTGGCTTCTTACAGTATAGTGTTTGTAATTAGAGATTTACTGATAAAGTAGACGGTGTGTAATTAGGTTCTTACTAATATAGGAGTAGAAAAAACCTTTTTTTTTTATCTTGGGACAGTCCACGAAGGCTGATGCCTAAGTACTAACGTACCGTGGGTGTCTTCAGTGTGGTGAGAGGGAGTTTGTTCACAAGGGACTTAAATTTTTGGAGATTGGGAGGAGAAGGAAAAACTTCTGCGGGCAGTAGGTTCCATAGTCTTGACACTCTAGGGATGAAGGAACGAAAAAAGCGGGAAGTTCGGGGCCTATCTAACTGAACTGTAAAAGGATGCATAAAAGTTGCACTACGTGTTGCTCTGTTGGGAGCTGCCAGAGAAGGAATTATACTGGCCAATTCCTCCGAGCAGAAGCCGTGAAAATACCTATAGAAGAGCGACAGATCCCCTACAGCTCGACGGTGGGCAAGAAGAGGAAGCCTTTCTGTGAGCGTTGGATCATTAACAAGACGAACGGCTCTTCTTTCAATGGAGTCCAGAATGCTAAGTGTTGTAGGGGACGCCATTCCCCAGATATGAGAACAATATTCTAAAGAGGGTCTGATTTGGGATACATACAGAGTGTATAGATTGGAAGAAGAGAAATATTTTTTGGCTCGAAAGAGGAATCCAATCTTTTTTGAAGCTGCCGAAGCTATGGATGAAATATGTTTGTGCCAGTTGAGGTTATTCTCAAAAGTAACGCCGACAAGATTAAACGACTCTTTGTTCTGCAGAACTTGGCCGCTCATATGTAAGGGATGAGCATTTGCAGACTTTTTTCGCGACAGCGAACATAACTGTGTTTTCGAGGCATTAAACTGAACAAGATTTTTGGCCCCCAATCCAAGATAAGTTTGAGGTCTTGTAAAAGAGATATCTGCATTGACCTGCGCTTGTTTTCGGAATCAGAATTACACGGTGGCTTAAGAAATTGAATACTAGAGTGGAGGGTAATATCGTCAGCAAAACTATGAATGGGATTGATTGTGGAAGAGAGAAGATCGTTAATGTGTAGAAGAAACAGCGTGGGAGCCAGCACTGAGCCCTGGGGCACCCCAGCATTAATTTGGTAGAAACTGGAGGAATGACCATCTACACTAACTGATATACGTCGATTAGAAAGGAAACTGGAAAGCCAAGAACAAAGCTTAGGTGGAAGACCGTAAGAAGGAAGTTTGTTAAGAAGCTCATCATGCCAGACCTGATCGAAAGCTTTGGATATGTCAAGAGCAACGATCTGGGATTCACCAAGAAACTCAAGGGACTTGTTCCAGTTATGTGAGACAAAGGAAAGAAGATCAGCTGTGGATCTACTGTGACGGAATCCATATTGTCTATTGAATTAATGAATTTTTCCATTACTTTGCAAACAACTGAAAAAAGAGATATAGGTCTATAGTTAGAAGGGAGACTTTTGGATCCTTTTTTGGGGACAGGTTGCACACGTGCAGCTTTCTAACTCTCCGGGAAAATGCCCGTGTCGTAAGAGATTCGAAAGGGGCGAGTTAAGATGGGTGCAAGCTCGGGAGCACATTTTTTTTAAGACGATTGCTGGTATGCCATCCAGCCCAGACGATTTTTTAGTATTAAGAGAAGAAAGAATACGCTTGATCTGTTTGACTTTAAAAATTATATCGGACATTTTATGAGAAACAGGGACAACTGTTGGAGGAGGAAAATTAACAGAAGGATCAAGCGTAGAGTTGGCAGCAAATTGTTTGGCAAATAGTTCGACTTTTCCTTTGGAGGTAGAGACAATTCCATCTTCAGAGATTAGGGGTGGAAAAGAATTTGTGCAAAAGTTCTGACTAATATTTTTGGCAAAGGACCAGAAAGCTTTACTGCCATTTGAGCAAGAGAGAACTTTATTTTTTATTCGATTGTTAAAAAGGTCTTTTGCTTCTGAGATGGTTTGATTATACTGATTTCTTGCTTCGATGCTAGCCTGTCGATTTTCGGGACTGGGGTTTTGAAGAAACTTTTTGTGGGCTTGAATTTTTAAAAGTCTGGCTTTGTCACAGGATTTAGAAAACCACGGTTTGTGATTTGAAGTTATGGGGTTCTTTTTAGTGTGGGGAACATAGGTCTCAATGCCTAGTTGAATTGTTTCCGTAATTTGTTTACACGTTTCGGAAGGATCGAAAGTAGAAAAGCAGGTAGGATCCCAAGGGTAGCTGGCAAAGAAATCTCTCAGACCATCCCAGTCGGCCGAATTGTAGTGCCAGACGGTTCGTGGCGGTATGCTTTCAGTTGCCTCAAAATGAGTGGAGTATGATACGGTGACCAAACCATGGTCAGAGCGACCAAGGGGAGCAGTTACTGATGCTTGATAGAGTTCGGGGGTGGAAGTAAGAAAAAGATCTAGGGGGTTAGAATTATGGGTGTGAACCCTAGGAAAGTAGGTAGGTTCATTGAACATTAAAATCCCCGAGGACGATTACTTCGGCCAATGGAAACTGGGAATTAAATGCGTTAGTTTGATTTTTTTTCATAAAAAAGTAGCTAAATGATGCTTAAACAAGCTCACGAAAACCATATCTCTATTTCTTGTTCCTGACTTAAAATTTAGGCCAAAGAAAATTTTATACGTCAATATCTCAAAAACTATAAAAGCTACAAGAAATTTTATATGACATAAATTATGTATTTTTACAAAACCTTTTATTTAGGTTATATAATATTTTTGCCTAAATGCAATACTTTACGAATTATAATCAATTTTTTTAAGGTATACCCCTGAAATTCGATTTTTTTATTATAACTAGTAAAGTATTGCATTTAGACGAAAAGATTATATAACCTGAATTAAAGGTTTCGTAAAAATACATAATTAATGTCTCATAAAATTTCTTGTGGATTTTATAGTTTTTAAGATATTGACGTGTAAAATTTTCTTTGGCCTAAATTTTAGGTAGGGCACAAGATATCGAGATTCGGTTTTCGCGAACTTGTTTAGGCATTAATAAGCTACTTTTTCATGAAAAAAAATTATACCAATGCATTCAATTTTTTTGAGAATATTAACCATTTCTGTCGGAATATCGAAAAAAAGCCCTCTAGCGGCGACATGTGAAAGTAACAAAACTTCAAATATTATAACATTTATAGCCTAAGAAAAGCTCTTGTCAACTAGCCTAAGCTTGTTAAAATCGGCTTAACTGTTTTGAAGATACAGAGTGTTTTTTACAAAATTTTTTTTTCCCCCCCACTTTATTTTTAAAGATACAGCAAAAATTGTCAAACAAAAAAGGTACAAATTATCCTCGACTTTAAAAATCAGGTATTTTTTTGTAAGGTTAATTAAACAAAATTCACAGAAACATCACTTTTTTAGATTCAACATTTCAGTTACGTCCCCAGCGGCCCTTTAAAAATTAAAATAATTTCCCGCTATTTCTCTTGACCCAAAAAATATTTTTCCTCAAAACTGTGCGATTAACATTTTCGGGAAAAGCCGGCGTCCTTTTTATTTGGACACCCGGAAATTTTTTCTGATTCTTTTAACTAAGAAAATATAGGATCTTTCTGAAATTGACAATTTCCTGATTTTCCCTGTATCTCTTAAGTAAGCAAAAATTTTCAAATTTTAATCTTACTATATTAAGTTTTGCCTAAAAAGAGTACATGACACATAAATATAACAATAAAAAACTAATTCGATAAAACCCTGTGTAAAACCAATAATACAGCATGATAAAAATTGAATGTTTAATGGAGATTCGATGATTTAAGTATAGAGACTTACCTGTTTAATATTGATCAATGGCACACCCAATTCACACATTCCGCTGGTGGTCTTATGGTAGGTCATTCGATGTTTGTTCAGGCCCATGGCATTGGGATATTGAGCGGGGCACAAGTCGCAACGGTAGGGCAAGCCGGGTCGATTCTTGTTAGGAGAACCGGTATCTTTGGATGGGGGGGTGTCATCGGTAAGGTCGACCGTAGGTAGACTCTCGGTGGCAGCAGGCTGAAAAGAAAATGAGGGATAAGGTCTAGGAATAAATCATATAATATTTTGGTCTTACCCTAGCAGCTGCTCCATTATTTTTCGAAGCCACTATGCTCACAGCCCCATTCAAACTCAGAGCAGTCGGTAACGCAGGCGCCTGTTTTGCCGGCGAATGGCTCTCCTTAGACTTGGCCGACGCTGTGACTGTAATACCCCTCGTCGCTAGAATGTTGGCCACGGCTTTGGCATCCGATTTGACCGGACTTGCGACCGGTTTCGGTGGCGGGTTGCGCACTGAAAGGGTTATCGAGTCGGAAAGGTGCATTATGCTGTTCTCGACCGAATCTGCGGTGGCACCCTGAAAACAAATTATATATTTTTTAAACATTTATATATACAGGGTCTCCGGGAAAATGTGGTAAATCTCCCACATTTTCCTGAGTGGTTTAATTTTTTATTGATACTATATTATGTTGGTGACGGGAGAAAATTCCTCTTTTTCACATTCAACCAGACAGAACTTATCGAGCCTAACAGTGTTAATAAAGTGACAATTTTTTGCAAACTTAATGGATCACACTGTATATACAGACAGTGGCGGCTCGTGGTCAATCTTTCGGGGAGGTCATTAGTTAAAATTTCAAATGCATATGGCTTAACTCATTTTTAGTTAAAAAAAAAACCTGACTGAAGGATTCAATTGTAGGCATTTTATTGCACACAGACGTTGACTCCAAAAAAAACAAGAAAGAAAATTCAAAAATAAATGAATTACAAACAAACACCTCGAAAAATGCGTAATTTTCCTCTTCGCGGCTGTTGACCCAGATTACACTGCTTCGGAAAGCAGCCGAAATCGCCCAATCGTAAATTAGATCGGGAATACTTGACTCGGCTCCGTTTAACACAATACGGTCTATGCAGGCTGGCAGCCCGACTTTTTGCCAACGAACGAAACCACCGATCTGGAAATCGCTGCGCGAAGCTTGTAAAATCCAGTAATCGGTCAACGAGTTTATATGCTTAGAATAATAAAGGGAAATTTAAACGATTGAAAAAAATATATTTTTTTTCATTTATATCATTATTATGTTTTTGTTCGGAAATATTAGTCGAAAATATTGGGAGGTCATAGACCAAATGACCCAATGGAGGAGCCGCCACTGTACACAAATGATGAGTAAAAGACGTCAGCTAAGAGAGGATCTTAGGAAACCCCTAAAGGGAAAGAATGGGGATGAAAGTTTGTATGAAACCTCGTCATTATTGGTGGACTTAGGAGTATGAAAATTGGTATGTAGACTATTGATTACACAGGTCCACAAAAAAAAGTAGTGTATGCTGAGTGTCGGACTAAGATTTTCTGGCGTATTTTTTTTTCGCTGAACACGAATCTGAAGTCCAAATTGGGGATCAAACAGCAAAAAATCGATAAAAGCGTAATTTCAGATATTTACGATTTTTTTTTTAATTTAAAACTCTTATATCTTAAAAATGAAACGAAAACGAAATTTAATATGACATTAACTATATATTTTAACAAGACATTTAAATTGTATGTATAACCTTTATGTCTAAATGAAATATTTTCCGAGTTATAATCAAAAAACCGAATTTTCAGGATTTTTTTAAGGTACACCCCTGAAAAAAATTAAAAATTATTTTTTATTTATTTTTTTGATTTTTTCAGCATATTTTGGAGTGATTTGTGATTCAATTTAAAAAAAAGATTTATAATTAAAAAAAAAAATAAAGCCTATTTTGGACTCAATTTTTTTGTCAAAATAACATATTCGTTTATATCTCCTTTATTATTTATCTAATCAAAAATGTTTATATAACTTTTTATACAGACAATTTGGAAAACTCTATTTTTTGTTTTATGCAATTTTTTGTATCTCTTATAGTTTATACAGTAGTAGTCCAAACATTCCGTCTGTGGTAGCAGGTTTCTGCCGGTAAATGCATCGTATCGTTTTATTGGGGTTTTCTCGATTTTTTACTGCTTGACCCCCAATTTTGACTTTAGATTTCTGTTAAGCGGAAAAAAAAACTAGCACACACCACTTTTTTTGTGGACCTGTGTTATGATTAGAAAAGATCTGTTTTAAAATTTTTGAAATTACATCTCTTGTAGATTAAAATAGGAGGTGAAAGTTTGATGATAAAATCGTCATTTTTGAAGTTCTAAATATGGGGAAGTTTTCAATGCTTTGTACTGAGTTTTTATGAGAGAACGGGAGAAACAAAACAGTCAGCCAAATCGTGTAGTGCACGCGCATAAGCTAGAACTTATGAACTTATGAGGAATTAAAAAAGTTAATCAGTTTTACCTGCACACTCTCAATCTGCGGTAATCCCCCATCGGTATTCTTTGGCTGCATACAAATCACTTGACAATCGTCGTCGTCTTTGTCCGAAGGAGTAAGAATGTCGAGCTTTTTCCTTTTGGCTTGTAGCGCGCTATTTTGATCGGGTGTTCTCTTCGCTGGGGACGTTTGATTGCCTGGTCTAACAGTGTTTTGAGGTCCTGTCATACGTGGGCGTACTTGTCCTCGAACAGCTTGGGCACCTGAAACAATAAAAAAAGTTTACTTAAGATTGAGAGTATTTATATGTCGTAGCCCCATAGTAAATTCCGCCATTTTTTAAAACCCGAACCCATTTCTGTAAAATATCTGTTCAGCTTATCTATTTTGCCAATTACTAGTATTTTATTGTTTACAAAAAAAATGACGATGGCCGGAATCAAGGCCAACTGAGAAAATTTTTTTTTTTTGGAAATAAATGAGGTTAAAAGTTTTAAATTATAACAGTTATATATTTTTGAAACGAATAAAAGGCACTATTTGGTGCAAAAATAAAATATGGCGTCCATATGAAAAAATAAAGTTGATGATGATTCTAAAACCCAAACGTAAAAAAAAAAAGTTGTTTAAAAGTTTTTCAGTTTTAAAAAAATCTTCATCAAAAAAAAATATGGCCGATTTTCGAAAATGCCTTTTTGGGTTTTTTTCAAAATTTATCAAAAACCTAAATAGATAAAACCATGTGTACGGGATTAGCTTACTAACATAATTGTCCAAAACTTTCCCCATTTAACCGATTTTCTATCTATCGTGGTTTCCAAGTTCCCCATACATTCCCCACCAATTTGGGACACACTGTATATCATAAAAAATCATCTGATATATATCAGATATATATCATGATATATATCCATTGATATATATCCTCGAACCCTGCTAGATAACAAGGAAGAAATTGTTTGTATATTTTTTTGTCTTACCTGCACCTCTAGGCCTAACCATTGGCGCTCTAGGTCTAGTACCGGGGGTCCTCTGGTTCATCTGAGGTCCACGCGGTCCTCCTGGCATCCTTGGACCACCGGGTTGGGGTCCCCGAGGTGCGGGCGCCCTGCTAGGGGGCATAGGTGGCCGGTACCCGTTTTGCATGCTGTTAGGTGGCTGTTGCATTTGGTTGGGGGGTGGCATGGGCTGGCCTTGAGATGATGGTACCTGGAATAAAAAGATTTATTTTTAATCTGAGAATAATTATTTTGTTCTGATACCTTAATAAAAAAGTAATTTATACAATTTCCAATGCAGAAAAAAAAAATATATTTTTTTTTTTGGTACTTTGTTATATTCAGTATTGGTACTTTATTATATTCAGTGCCGAAAAACGGCATCAAATTGTTTTTTTTTTAATTACTAGATTTATATTAGATAATGGGGTTGGTTTTGGCTGAAATATACCACAAGTCAAGCAACATGTTACCTGTCAAATTTAACATTTCTTAACTATCAAAAAGTGACCTTATTTATCAATATTTTTAATACTTCTATGTAAAAAAGTTGTTTAGTTTACATTTTTGATTCATGTGCAAAATTTTGCCACATTAAATAATTTCTATTTTTTTGTTAGTTTTTTTTTTTTTAATTTTTAATCAGTCTCTGTGTACAGGGTGCCACAGATTCGAGTGCATGCACGGGGATTTTGGAAACCGTAAGAGATAAAAAGTCCTTAAATTATGGCAAAGCTGTGTATTTGTGTAACTAACCATGTCCACTTTAGAAAGTTGTAAAATTCCGAGTACTTCCGGAGATATCCGGAAAAAAACAAAATTTGCCGATAACGTTTTTATTTTTTTCTGACGTTATTTAAAGAGATACGAAAAAACAAAAGACACTTTTTCATGGCCACTTTTTAAGCTCTACAAAACAGCGTTGAGAGATTTTCCGTACGACGTTTCGTTTTCGTTAAACCATCATTAACTTTATTTTTTTAAATACGGACCTGGGTTTTTTATTTATTTATTTTTTTGAACCACTTATTATCCCAACTACAAAAATGTATAACACTTAGTGATGATCGCGTTGTTAAATTTAGCAATGAACTTAGCAATTGTTTAAAAGTTAACAACGGTTTAGAATGTTTAACAAAATGCCAGATTTTGACAGGTTGCCTACTAAAATCATTGAATAACACTGACAATGACGTTTTTGAAATACTCTTAACCTTGCTTTGTTGAGCTTAAAAAGTGGCCTTAAGAAAGTGTCTTTTGTTTTTCCATATCTCTTTAAATAACGTCAGAAAAAAATAAAAACGAAATCGGCAAATTTCGTTTTTATTATATTAATTTTTTTTATTTTTAAGTTAAATAGCATAAAGGGAAGATTCATATTTATAATTTCATTAAAATAATTTCACACCATTTGAATCTTAAATATACAGTGTGACCAGTAAAACGCAACATATGGGATTTATTTTTTTTATAAATAGTCGTATTCGAAATTCGACTTTGGCATTAATTTTTGATTTGATTAACATAAAAATTAACCAAAAAAATAAGTATTATGTGAATCTTTCATGCCAAATAGCATACCTTTATATGGAACGATAACGAAGTTATGATAAAGGGAAAAAGTGTCTTTTGTAAAACACGTAAATTTGTCTTTATTCTACTATAACCTGTACCACCAAAAATATACCCAAATTATTTTTATTCTAGTTATACGGCCATTTTAAACAATAAAAAAAACTTTAAAAATATTTATATCTCACATTTTCTTCGTCTTCCCACTGCTCTTCATCGTCACCTTGGTACCCAGAATGCACCTCAATTTTCATATCCTTAAACGGGTCCGAATCATATTGAAATTCAATTTCGTTGATTTTATTCACCAACTCGTCTGCCGAAAGATCCGAGTCCAATGCCGGAAAAAGATTCGTCCAGGTCTCGTCCAAGCAGGGAAAATCTTCGGTCGTACGCGGAAGCGGTTCCGGAGTAGTCTGGGTTTCGGTTGTCCTGGTAGATGGCGCATCGAATACCTCGTTGATATCCGCAGCAGAATTTTCTTGAATACTCAGGGATGAACGGTCGGATCTCAAACTGCGCCTTTTCATTATATTTTTCGATCCAGAAATAATTTTAATGTCACTTATAATGTCAATTCTTGGAGCACTAGCACTTTCTTGTTCTTCTGGAGCTTTATAAATTTTGGGCAATATTTTAGATTTGTCGATACAAATCTCTACGACATCGTCATTTTCCACAGCAACGCAATAATCAGTCTCATCTAATACATCAATTACTTCTCTATTATTTTCTGGCTCGGTGGTTTCGAGGTTTTGGTACTCAAATGAGTAATTAAAAGCAGTGTCATTACCATCACAATTGAAGGCGTTGTCAATTGAATCATGGATTTTAGGTACATAGTTCTCATAAATAATAGTGGATTCTTGAGATTCGTCATATTTATCCGTATTAGTTCCAATATCAGTCAAAGCATTGGTTTCTTGCAAGCTGTTAAATCTGCGTTTCTTGTGACGTTTTATATTCTTTTTGTACTCCAAAGAACTTAAATTATTTTGGCCACTACTTCTAAGAGACCTTCTATTATAAACATTTTCATTTTTAAGGAGATTTTCAACAGACAAACTAGAACTTTCTTGACTTTTTTCTATCTTGCTTTCGCTATGTTGTGCAGCAGCATTTGTTTCTTTTAAACTATGAGCTCTTTGTCTGTTGGGAGCTTTTTTAAAATGTTTTATTTCTTTTTTAGATTCAGCCGGACTTAATTTAATATTACCACTTCTAAGAGACCTTTTATTCAATATGTATTCGTCTTTTTCTAAAGGCAAACTGACACATCCATTATGATTATGATTTACTAGTACATTATTTTCATCTGTATTCCTTAAACCTAATTCATTATGGAGATCGTTATTACATGTAACATCTGTCAAACAAGTGGTTCCTTGCAAGTCGTCAGGACTTTTTCTGATGCGTATAATATTCTTTTTGGAATCATTATAGCCCAGATTATTTTGATTATCACTTCTAAGGCGCCTTCTTTGAAAAGATTTTGGTTCTTTAGGACTATTTTTCAATACTCCTTCTTCTTCCAAAGCCGGTTTAACATCATTACCAACATCTGATTGGTTTATTTCTTTATTAAAATTTTCCTTTGGTTTCCTACCACGTTTCTTAGGCACTTCGGTTAAAGTTTCCTCATTGTTATCTTTTAAATCGGGCTTTTCTTCTCTTGACAGTACCGCGTGCCGTTTGTTCTCTTTATTTGGCGATACTTTTTTAGGTGTCAAATCAATTATTGTTTTTCTTACTCGTTTAACTGGAAGAGGCACAATATCTTCAATTTCGGCGTTAAATTCAAAAATGTCATTATTTTTATCACCTGCTTGCGAAATATTATTTAATTTCGTGACAGAATCATTTTTAACGTTTTTATTTGCCATATCATTATCAAGTTTGTGTTTTCTGTCACGAACTCTTAAACTTTTTATACTTTTACTAATATGTTTTGAAAAGAAGTTAATCCTCAAAACATTTTTCTTATTCTTTCTGGTTTTTAAATTTCCTTTTAAACCTTTTCAAACTTCGCCTATTTTTACCAATATTTTGCCTATGGCTTATTATATTTTTTGACTGGCAACTATTGCTGCCAACTTTTAAATTATTCCCTATACTTTCTACATTATCACTGAAGCTAGCAAGAATGTGTGTAGTATCTTGATCATTTTTAGTCGGTAATCCAATACTTTTAGGCCGGCCAACCTTATTTTTCTTAATTTGGACAGATGGAGAGTTATCTTTAATATTACTGAAAAATTTTGAATTATTATCTATTGTTTTTATATTATCACTAAGGCTAGTAAAAGCTTCTGAAGTATCTTGATCTTTTTCAGTAGATAGTTCAGTATTTCTAGATCGGCGAACCTTATTTATCTTAACATGGTCAGGTGGAGAGCTATCTTTAATATTATTGAGAACTTTTAAATTATTATCTGTGGCCTTTATATTATCACTGAGGCTAGTAACAGTTTTTGAAGTATCTTGATCTTTTTCTGGAGGTAATCCAGTATTTCTAGATCGGCGAACCTTATTGATCTTAAAATTGTCAGGTGGAGAGCTATCTTTAATATTATTGAGAACTTTTAAATTATTATCTATGGTTTTTATGTTATCACTGAAGGCTAGTAACAGTTTTTGAAGTATCTTGATCTTTTTCTGTAGGTAACCCAGTATTTCTAGATCGGCGAACCTTATTTATCTTAACATGAACAGGTGGAGAGCTATCTTTAATATTATTGAGAAATTTTAAATTATTATCTATGGTTTTTATATTATCACTGAGGCTAGTAAGAGTTTTTAAAGTATCTTGATCTTTTTCTGTAGGTAACCCAGTATTTCTAGATCGGCGAATCTTATTTTTTTGAATCTGGTCAGGTGTAGAGCTATTTTTAATATTATTGAGAACTTTAAAATTATTATCTATGATTTTTATACTATCACTGGGGCTAGTAAGAGCTTTTAAAGTATCTTGATCTTTTTCTGTAGGTAACCCAGTATTTCTAGATCGGCGAACCTTATTTTTCTTAATATGGTCAGGTGAAGAGCTATCTTTTTTATTGAGAACTTTTAAGTTATTATCTATGATTTTTATACTATCACTGGGGCTAGTAAGAGCTTTTGAAGTATCTTGATCTTGTTTTATCGGTAATCCTGTACTTCTGTGCCGCCGAACCTTATTTTTCTTAATGTGGATATCTGGCGGGCTATGTTTAATATTATTACCAACTTTTAAGGTATTATCTCTACTCTTTGGGGCTGTTTGAGGACCCTCCTTGATATCCTTAATACTTTTAAAAATATTATCAACGCCATTTTTAATATCACTGAGTTTAGAAAGAACTTGCGTAGTACTTTGATTGTTTCCAGATTGTAGACCAAGACTTTTAAAATAACCGACCTTATTTTTTATAATTTGTTCTGTGGCAGTACTGTTAACGAAATCATCGTTCGTTTCTAATGTACCATTTACCCCCTTACTAATGTTAGTAGGGTTAAAAAGATTTTGTACCGATTCGTGATTATCTTTAAGCTGTAATTCGGTACTACTTTTCCTAAAATCATTTAAATTTGCTTTAAGATTGGATTTTAACACAAAATGTAACGGGTTTTTACCCAGACCATTTGTGGCTTCCTTGTATTTTATCAAGTTAAAATCGCCTATCAGCGCACTATTTATTCCTCCCGCAATATGATGCTCTTTCACAACATTCTGAGTGTTATTGTTTACATTCTGAACGATAGGGTTGTTGTTCAAAACAACATCCTTGTTTTTCGCCGACGACAATTCACAATTCTTGTTTTTGTAGCCTAATTTTAAACGTTTTTTCCTTTTTAAAACACTTTTTACAGGTCCTTTACTTTTACCTCCTTTTGTTGGTAACACATTTTTCTTGGCAATATTCTGCTCCCTACTGATCACTCTCAAAACCACTCCATACTTTCTAACGAATTGTTTAAGCCACTCACTTGTCACCTTAAAATCGATGTTATGCTCTCTGGCAACACTGTTTACTATCCTCCGGAGTTCCCATTTCGTCACACCCCTAAAATTTTTCGCACCTTGTTGATCCCGATACCACTTCCCCACTTCAGCGTCTACGACCGCACGTTCACCAAAAGAAAACTTTTTAGCGCGACCGTCCTTTTCTCCATTGTATCTTTTCACAATTTCACTTTTCTTTTTAAGTATGCTATGCACCGCGGGAATTGTAACGTCATATTTCCGGGCTATAGTTAAAAGAGTACACTGAAATTTTCGTGGTATTCGATAATTTCGACTCTCTTTCGTAAAGTCAGTTTAGGCATCGCGCTAAATTTATTTAAAAACGTATAAAAATAACACTAAAACACACGATTCTACACAAACGGACGCGTCACATAACGCTGCCATGTGTTGACTTTGACTGTCTCGAGTCTCGGTTCGAGCGATAACTAACCATCTTTCTTGGTGAAGGTCGTTGTTCTCTCGCTTTAGAAATTACAATTAGGCGATCCCGAAAGCTTGTTAACGGTCAATTTGAAACTGAAATTTTTACCTGCTTTGAGGTCAGGCAGCAGCAAGTGTGACGGGGAGAACAACAATATTTTTGCCTGATTTGCATAAATTATGTTTATGAATCTCTGGGTAGGTAGAAGTTTCGTTTACAACGTTTTAGTCCGAGAGCTGGTGAACAATTTTGGGTAGGTTCTTGAGGCACTTTGAAAAATTTTGTAATTGTCCCTGAAAGGGCCTCTAAAAAAGAAAGAATTTTGGGAGGGTTCTTGAGGCATTTAAAAAAAATTGTAATTGTCTGAAGGACCTTTAATAAAAAAATTCGGGGGGGTTAAAGAATTTTTTAAAAAAAAAATTTTTCGGGAAAACCCCCAACGGGGCGATTTTTTTCATGGAAAAAATTTTTTGTATTTTTGCGCGTGATTTTTAAGAAAAAAATTTTAAAAAAATTGGTTTTTGCAATTTTATTTCTTTGGTTAAAAAGGCCTCCCAAAGTTTGGGGCCAAACAAAAATTAATTTTTAAAAAAATTTTCCATTTCCATTGATTATTTTCAAAAAAAAAATATTTAAAATTCCACCCAGTTACAAAAATAATTGGGAAAAATAAAAAACCGCTTTAACTTACCTGCACTAACCATGACCGACAAGAACGGCGCTTTTATGATAAAGAAAATTTACAATTTAACAAGGAAAACCTAACCAAAACGAACCAGGACCTAACCAAAATAGGTAATAGTTTAGAAGCTATTGTTTGTTAGTTCTGCTTAGTTTTTTCAATAAAAAAAACTTCATTTCTTTTAAACGAAAAAAAAAACAACCTTTAATAATAACAAATTATTAGGAAACATCTGACAACATTGCTTATTCAAGCAGAGACACGTCAACGAACGGCATCGCACATCTCTTTATATGGAAAATACAGAAATTATTTTAGTTTGTGTTAATGTCAGTGAAAAATTATTTTTTTAGATCCTGTGTTTGCTTATGGAGTAACAAATAAGTAAAAGAAAAAATTATATGAAAATATTGCTGTTTAAAAAAAAACGTTAAAGTTTAACGAAGCCCGAGTTTATATTTTATGTACTATGTTTCCACATTTAAATAAAGAATACGCAATTTTTGTTTGCTCAAAGTGTTTAAAAAATTATGAACTTTTGAATGTATAATTAACAAATAACGAATTCCGTGGGTGGTTCTCATTACAAGAACTGAAATTTCTTTTAAAAAAATGTTTTTGAGGCATTTTGAAATTTTTATATCTTTAAGTTAGATATTTAAGGAAAAGTAAAACAGCCAGATCAATTAGTCGGGTCTAAATGATAACCAGTCTCTTGCAAAAAGACTTTTTTAAACAAATTCAAAAAGTATTTTCGAATCACTGTCAGATTTTGGGAGAGTAATATAGGTACTTAAAGACAAATAATCCCAAAAAGCCAGATGAATTTGGTAGAATTTTTCACTTGCCTGATTTTTTTTTATCTTGGGATAGTCCACGAAGGCTAATGCCTAAGTACTAACGTACCGTGGGTGTCTTAAGTGTGGTGAGAGGAAGTTTGTTCACACGGGACTTAAATATTTGGAGATTGGGAGAGAAGGAAAAACTTCTGTGGGTAGCAGGTTCCACAGTCTTGACTCTCTAAAGATGAAGGAACGAAGAAAGCGGGAAGTTCGGCGCTTCTCTAACTGAACTGTAAAAAAAGCATAAAAGTTGCACTACGTGTTGCTCTGTTTGGAGCCGCCAGAGAAGAAATAATACTGGCCAATTCCTCTGAGCAGAAGCCGTAATAATACCTATAGAAGAGGGACAGATCCCCTACAGCTCGACGGTGGGCAAGAAGGAAGCCTTTCTGTGAGCATTGGATCTTTAAGACGAACGGCTCTTCTTTGAATGGGGTCCAGAATGCTAATTTTTTTAGGGGGCGCCATTCCCCAGACATGAGAACAATATTCTAAACAGGGTATGATTTGGGATACGTACAGAGTGTACAGATTGGAAGAAAGAAATATTTTCTGGCTCGGAAGGGGAATCCCAAACTTTTTTTAAACTGCCGAGGCTATGGATGTAATGTGTTTGTGCCAGTTGAGGTTATTCTCAAAAGTAACGCCGACAAGATTAAATGACTCCTTATGCAGAACCCCGGGCCCCTCATATGTAAGGGATGAGCATTGGCAAATTTTTTTTCGAGAAACAGCGTGGGGCCAGCACTGAGCCCTGGGGCCCCCAGCTTAAATTTTGGGGAAAAACTGGAGGAATGACCATCTACACTAACTGATATACGTCAATTAGAAAGGAAACTGAAAAGCCAAAAGCAAAGCTTAGGTGGAAGACCGTAGGAAGGAAGTTTGTTAAGAAGCCTATCATGCCAACCGATCAAAGCTTTGGATATGTCAAAGCAAGATCGGGGTTACCAAAAACTCAAGGGCTTGTTCCAGTTGGAAGACAAAGAAAAGAAGATCAGCTGTGGATCTACTGTGACGGAATCCTGATGATCGAGAATGTACATAAAAGGGGTGTGAAGAGCACTATGCTTGGGGGGTGCAAGAGAGTGCGTATATCGGCTGTACCTGTCGCTCAAATTTACTGCCGAAGTCGCCCATCCCTCTAACAAAAATTGATTGTTGAACGGGCCGGGACTAGTATCAGTACGGATTACTATATTTTTTTCTATATTAGTTTTATTTGTGATGCAGTATTTTGAATGGACCACAAATTTAGCGCAGTTCCAAATAATATCGAATACGCTTTACCAAAAGTTAGAGGTTTTCAATGCTTGAAAATATTTTTGTAGGAGACTGTACACACAACACATGAGGTCTGTTCGTTATTCAGTAATATTTTCCACTTTTTGGGCCCACCTAATCCTAAAATGCACCTTCCATAAGTGCGATTACAGAAAAAAAATAGTGTACACTATTTCTTAATAACAAACATAACTGATAAACTTTTTAAATCAATATATTTTAAACAAAATGGTCAAAAAATTCAGGGTTTTCTTGATTTTCCAATACTTTGATTTATATTGCATTAGTTTTTAAAAATATCGTAAAAACCGTTTTCGAGATATTCCAAAATGAATGCATGGATTTCATTCATGACAGATGACAGATATCGACAATGTTAATTATGCACAATTTGATTGTTAAAATCTTGTTTTGCTAACTATAATTTTTTTTTCAATTAGATAAAAGACACTTTTATCAACTTTATATTTCAATTTAAGTACGTATATTACTCTTCAAAAATCTTAAAGTACCTTAGAAATATGTTTTATATTTGTTTAAAAACAATTTTGCAAGAGTCTGGTTAACATTTAGACCCGAATAATTGATCTGGCTATTTTATTTTTCAATTCCTTAAATCCCTAATCTAAATTAAACATATAAAAATTTCAAGGGTTGGTATTTAGGGCTCCTTCAAGGACAAAATTTTTCATAGTGCCTTAATAACCTATCGAAAATTGGTCACCAGCTCTCCTACTATTTTTACGTTATAAAAGTATCTAAACTTTGTATAAAGATAAATATATCCATCTACACTATGGTTTGCATAGAAATTGAAATTAAATGCGGGCTTGTGCATTTAATTTCAATGTGCTTGTGCTCTTATCTCTTATCTCGGTTTCCGTTTATTCGGCAAAAAAACTTGTAGGTATATACAGGGTATCCCATTTTCGACCTTATTATAGGGTATCTTCCTAATTGTTAGTGCTGTCAAAAAGAAATATAGGCGCATGTGCTTTTTTTGGGTAAAATTTAAAATGGTAAAATCACAATTTAAAATGATCCCAGAAAATGTCTTTCACCATCTTTCTTGCGTTTTGATAAGAAATTGTTAAGCCCATCTGCATTTTTTGCCTACCGACATCTATTCAGTGTGGAATGTTATGTTTTTGACGGCCTTTTTGGGGAAAAAATGGGTGTTGTGAAAAAAAAGGGAAGGACCATTTTTTTTGATTTCAGGTGATCTTAATTTTTTTTTTAAACAAAAAAAATTTCCAATTCGCATATTTTGGCAGATATTTGCGGGAAACGCATTTTTGGGAGGCCATTTTCAGCGGGTATCCACGTCGGAATCGCGATAAACTTTTTCTCGCTCGAAAGTTTCGACCTAAAAATTGCGCCACAAATAAAAACTGTACAGATTTATTTACAGCTTTGGGTACTTTCAGGTCTTCAGTTAGTGAACTATTTAGGTAAATACAATAATACACATTTTGGGACTATGTTTCATGCTAAAAATAAAATCTAACAAAAATTTTAAAGCAAACGAAAAACCCAGGACTGATTAAAACAACAACTCTACCATTATTTGAACCATGCATTAAAGTCTTTTAATTATTCTCATGAATGGATGTGTTATTTTAATTAAAGTCTATAGGGGTTCTAAATAAGCTGGTCCTATTAGTATTATTAATCTAATTTCCATTTTAATCATATTATAGTAATCACCGATAATAAATGTTAATATTGTTCAATGAACACTTTACTTTGTTAAAAATGATTTAAATAAAATTACCTACTTAATATAATTATATTATAATGGATTAAACGTGTTTAATATAATTATTAAAGAAACACCATAAAACTACTACCATAATTTCGTCGCTCTAGAATAATAGTAAGACAACTAAAAAAGGTTAATTTTAAGAAGATGAGAATTTTAATATTTAAATTAGAATATTTGGAAAACCTTTGGAATTTTAAAAATAAAATTTATTGCATTTTATAACGATAGTAACCAGAGTTTATTAATCTAAAGGGGGTTATGACTTCAGCCATATTGAAAAATTCTTCTGTGACGTCAAGAAGGACCCATTTCGGCCATGTTGGGTTTTATGCCGGACAGTGGCGTAGAATTGAGGTGGAAACGAACTGCTTTTACACCGACGAACAAAATTTATATTTCAAAAATATAAATGTAATTCAATTATTGGAATTAAAACTTAAAGCGACAACACGACGATGGCGTACCTTTTCAATGGTAGGTATATACCTATTACATTAAATATTTTAAAAATGAGAAAAAAATTAAAATGTAGAAAATACTGATGATTGCTAATTTGTTATAATTATGAGTACTTACTCTATTTTTAAACACACAATATTGAATAATTAACACTTTTTTTTTCTTTAATAATATCCATGTAACTATGTAAAATAAAACAACTTGAACTTTGTTAAATGTCACGTGTATTAAAATATATGGCGTTACGGCCGTTTCGTAGTACAACTACATCTTCAAGACGCTTACAAGATTGAGATAATACTAACTAAAATTAATAAATAAATACATTGATGGGTAAAAATTCCAGATGGTAGGGGTAGGTTACGTTAGGTAGAATTTTACATTTTTATTAGCAGATACAACGGTATTGTTGTGTGTATAAACCTTTTTTTATAGTACTTTGAAAAGAGTGGAATTTCCTAGGTCTAATTGAGTATTAAGTAGATTTACAGTGTTGTCTTTTTTATGTTTATAAATTTCAATTTTCTCTAATAAATCTAATTTTTTGCCTTTTCTTTCTGTATGTAATATTTCTAAATTTGTTATATCTGGAAATGTATGGTTGGAATCTAGAAAATGATTGGCAAAATTTGAAGTTCTTTTTCCTAGTCTAAAACAAGCTTTATGTTCTTTATATCTAGTTTCGAAGTTGCGTCCCGTCTGCCCCACATAGCAGCCATTGCACTCATTACATTTAAGCTTATAAACTCCTGATTTCTTATATTTAACATAGTAACATTAGCTATGATCAAAGACATCCAGTAGTTTTACCTGCCAAACATGCTTTTACCGAATTAATAATATTAGATGCTCATATGCGCTATCTACATGCAGGTATTCAAACTCTGTTATCAATAATTCGTTTAGAATACTGGTCCCTGTCAGGTAGAAATGCAGTAAAACGTATAGTAAGAAAATGTATAAAAAGTTTTAGGACTAATCCTAAACCTTTAACACAGTTAATGGGCGATTTGCCTCGGGATCGTTTTTCTGTAGTTCGCCCATTTTATAAAAGTGCAGTAGATTATGCTGGTCCGATTTTTATCAAAAATAATTCTTTGAGAAGATCAAAATTGACTAAAGCTTATATTTGTTTATTTGTTTGTTTATCTACTCGGGCTGTGCATATAGAGTTAGTACACGATTTATCAACCGACGCGTTTTTTAATGCCTTTAAAAGATTTATTTCGAGACGGGGGAAAACCATCAGATATATATTCCGACAAGGGACAAATTTTGGTGCGTCCAATGAACTACAAGAAGCTACAAACTCTTGTTTGACCAAAGTTTTAACGAAAATAATAAACTTTTTAAGTCAGGGTAGAATTAGGATAATATTCCGCGCGTTCACCTCATATGGGCGGTCTTTGGGAGGCGGCAATTAAATCAGCTAAATATCATATGAAGCGTATCATTTCGAAAGCTTACTTAACATATGAAGAAATGTATACGTTATTAGTACAAATTGAAGCTTGTTTAAACTCTAACCACTTCCCAATATCCAGCGATCCCTAGATTTTTCCGCACTTACCCCTTTCCCATTTCATTATTGGGGACTCATTAGTTGCCCTACCACAAGCAAACTTAATGGAAATCAAGGAATCCCGATTAAATCGTTATCAGAGACTCCAGCAAATGTATCAGCATTTTTGGAAGCGATGGTACCAAGAGTATATTTCAAACTTGCAAGTTAGATTGAAATGGAAATCTGTTCAACGACAAGTTTTAGTACCGGTATACTAGTTGTATTAAAGGAGGGTAACACTCCACGCTTAAATGGCCCTTTAGGCCGAATAGTGGGCACTCACCCTTTGGATCAGACAATTTAATTCGAGTAGTATCAATAAAAGTACCAAATGGGACAATTGTAAAACGATCAATAACTAAAATTTGTATCTTGCCAATTGATGAAATTTTCGAGCAAGATACTAAATAAGTTTAGTGCTTAGACACTTAAAATAGTTCTATGTAGTTTTAGTGTTATCGTTATGAACTATTTTATCGTTTACAGTTATCATTATAAACTCTTGTGTCGTTAAAAGCTAAAAGCTTTTAAGGTGGCCGGCTATGTTAAGAATTTTTAAGTTAAATAAATAAATAAAACATTTGTGATTACCGCAAGATGGCAGTAATTAAAAGTTCAAGTTACCTAGAGGTGGCAGCACTGTTAAAAAGAATCTTCCGATCAGAAGTGACAGCAAGTAAGTCAATTTTACTACGCTCATTTTTATTTTCCCAAGAATCAGGGTATATTTAAAAATATTAATCAAAACAGTTATATCAAAATATTATACAGTCCACGCTCATCATTTTAAACAAAGGGAACTTAAAAATTATATTAAAATGTATTATTTTTATCCAAAAAATTACGATTTTACTAAAGAAAAAAATTAATATACATTATGGTTTATTTCTAAAAAAATATAGGCTTTATTACCAACATGTTTGTAAATAAAAATAATTGCGAATTTGCTACAGTTCTAAAAAATAACTAACTATAAAAAAAAATTTTGTAAATCCTTAATTTTGAAAACAAACTTTTAATTGCTTATTATCGACTGATGGTGTTCATTTTAATTATTGATATATTTAGAATATGAAAGTAAATTAAAATTTTAAAACAAATTCTATTCTATTCTACGTAGATTCTCGAGCATTTTTTTTATTTCTTTGTTTCAGTATTTTCTATTGGGGAAAGATACCTTTAGACTTTCCAAAAAATCTTTTTTAAACTTTGAATGTAGGTACATACTCTCTTCCAACGTTCATTTAGCTACAATGCTGTTACTCTCTACAACAGTCTGCCCGCGGACGTCAGATTATCTGCATCGCCTCTTTCAAAAAAAGATATAAAAAACATTTCTTAAATAGCCGAAATTATAATTGATAAATTTCTGTTATGATAAAAATTAGAGTTTAAAATATAAAATAAATATAATTTTTAGCCGTAGGTATTAATAACTATATCATATTGTTTAAATTACTCTTTTTGTTGTTATTCGTAATATATTTAGTATGTATTTTTTATCTTTCTAATTCATATACTTTTATCTTTCTTTTTTTTCCTTTTTACTCTTATTCACTTCAATTAAATATTTTTTCAACTCAAGGTGGTTGTATGAGCAGCTTAAGTTGGATACCGCCACCTATTTTATAAAACTGTACATTATGTAATATTATATTAAACGTAAAATAAAGGCATTATTTATTTATTTATTTATAATATGTTAAAAATAAACTGTAAAAAGGAAATAAATTACGCATGGTACCAATTAGCAATAAACAAAAAAACAAGGCCAAAACGTAATTTTTTGCATGATTTTTTTTTATTTTGAATCATTTAGCTTTCTCTAGGGATCTCTATATTTGAGGAGAAAAAGCTTCAAGCTGTGATGAAACATCATAGTAAATTTCATTAAATCGGGTTGATAGTTTTCAAACAATAATTGTGCAATTCAATTTTTTTTCAATGGACAATTTTGCAAATTGCGTTAATTCAGAATATAGGACTTGGACATCTATTTTTTTTTCACATATACTAGACCTCTTAAACTTTTGAACGCCCTTTGCAATTATTAAAAGTTGTGAACAATATTTTGGCTAACAAATTAAATATCTCTGCGAATTTTCCATAGGAAATTTTACAACAAAATATGGTTTGAAAGGCTACTCACACACGTCAGTGACGTCTGAGTACTGTATCAGTTCCAATCAATGGAATCAGATCAGGAAACAAAAATGCGTAAACCAGCTGTGGATGAAAAAGAATCTGAAGGAAAATTTATGACCCTGTATAACAAATTAAATACGATAAGTTAAGTGATAACATAAATAAGTCAATTATTAAATTTTAAAAATTAAATTCCCTAGACATTAAATGGTTTTCGTCAAGATTTGTTCCAAACAGGTGCACCTCTGGAACAAATTAGGATTCCGCATACTAGCCAAACGAGGACGAAAAAAAAATTTAAGGACATTTTTTAGGACTCCGCGGGTGTTTCCAATGTGTTTTTAGGTCAAAAACTATGCGAAACCACGTTTTTAAAATAAACCGAAATAGTTCAGTAAATGAAGTCCGAAGAAATCTCAAACCTGAAGATCAGGTTGGGCCGTCACAATTTTTTTTAATTTGCAGGTATTAATGTATACAATAACCTCTGAAAATATCATATATAAAAAAATGTCCGCAAGGGCCTGAAAATGGCTCTTAAGAGCCCGGAAATCCTTTTTTTCAACTAATTTGGTCGATATCTCCAGAAATATGATACTCACGCAATTCGTGTTTGGACGAAAATGAAGAGCAGTTTATTAACTGGAAAAATGATACCCATCACTTTTGTCAAAAATTTCATAGTTTTTGCAATAATCGGCCATAAATGCGCCGAGTATTTTTTGCAGCTGCCCCGTATCACGAAAGGTGCTTTAAGCTACTTACACTTCCAAACGGACGGACTAATTTTTAAATAACTCACGTAAAAATGCATATTTTTGCATGATTGAAATTTTACATGAAAGAAGGAACGTGTAGCAATAATATCTTGTTACTGTTTTCTTTTTTTTTTGTTTCTTTAGAATATTAAAAACTCGAGCCAAAGTTAGTTTTTGCTCGATATTTTGACTATCAATCTGTTCGTATTTTTTTTTATAAAAAGTAATTTTACCGAATCCTTTTGGATAATGGGTCTTTGGAAGGTGTTGAATACATTCCGAAAGACTCAATAAATATTTTTTGTGTATTTTTATAAACAACGTGTTTTTCGTAGGGCGGTTCTTTTGGATTTCCGGAGTTTTTAAAAATGCTCGAATTTATCGCTAATTAATATATATTTCAGGACCATATCGGCTAACAATGCACATCATTCAAAAGCTTAGATTGTCGCCTTCTCAATAGCACTCTTCTTTTTTTCCAAATTTTTTAGTTTTCCGGAAAATCGAGGAACTTCTTGTCCCAATAAACCTCACATTTTTTTGATGATTATTTTCCCTTCGTGCTCAAATTTTTTGAGCTTTACAATTGTATTAAAGATCACATTTTGACCTTTTTATCGGTATATATTTACATAAAGTACTTTAATAAGTGCACGACAAAAAAAATCTGCCTTTAAATTTTCTCTAAATAATTGAGTTATTTATTATTTTATTCCGTGCGCGTACCGTTCATGTATAGTATCGAACAGCCGTCTGCTACAGCGCGTGCACCCACATTGGCTTCAATACTTTCTGCTCTTTTATTTACAAACAATCTGTGTAAATAGGACTGTAAATTTCGAATGCATACTTTTATTAATTAAGAAGAAAGTGTAAAAAGTAAAAAAAATTGCCTTACTTTTAATTTTTGCTTTCAGAGAAAACGTCTTTAGAGGAAAACGTGGCAATATTTAAATTTTTCCAGTTTTCTTTTTTGGAGCACAAGGTAAGGGTTTATTTTTGGTGTTCAAAGTTACATAAAGATCATTTATTTATCATTTTATCAAAGATTGTTTATGGTCCTTAAATATTTATTAATTCCTGATAGACCCGAGCATTTTAGAAAACTCCGGAAATTCAAAAAAACCGCCTTAAGAAAAACACGTTGTTTATAAAAATACACAAATATATCTATTGAATTTTGCGAAATGTATTCAACACCTTCCAAAGGGCCATAATCCAAAAAAAATCGGTAAAATTACTTTTTATAAAAAAAATATGAACAGATTGATAGGAGGGTCAAAATATCGAGCAAAAATTTTGACTCGAGTTTTTAATATTCTAAAGAAACAAAAAAAAAAGGAAACAGTAAGAAGATATTATTGCTACACGTTCCTTCTTTCATGTAAACTTTGAATCATGCATATTTAAAAATTAGTCCGTCCGTTTGGAAGTGTAAGTAGCTTAAAGCACCTTTCGACATACGGGGCAGGTGCAAAAAATACTCGGCGCATTTATGGCCGATTCTTGCAAAAACTATCAAATTTTTGAAAAAAGTGATAGAAATCATTTTTGCAGCTAATAAACTGCTCTTCATTTTCGTCCAAACACGAATTGCGTAAGTATCATATTTCAGGAGATATCGAACAAATTAGTTGACAAAACGGATTTTCGGGCTCTTGAGGGCCATTTTCAGGCCCTTGCGGAAATTTTTTTATATATGATATTTTTAGAGGTTATTGTGTACATTAATACCTGCAAATAAAAAATGTGACGGCCCAACCTGATCACACCTTCGTTTACTGTACTAAAAATATTTTTTTCCTCGGGGACTGGTACAACTTTACGGACCGGGGCTGAGAAGTCACCGATGTGAATGAATAGAACTTAAAAGTACTCGAGAAGACGCTTCTTTTAATACGTCAAAATTGTGAATCGTCCGATTGGTTACCAAGATACAAGCCGTCAAAGTTGACAGGCGTTTACGGCGAATTTATAACCATTTATAAGCAAATATCATCTTTTAGACAAAAATTGTTTAAACAATTATAATCATTTTTACGCCACAAAATTCTGGAATAAAATACCATATTTCTAGTATTGTAACACTGAATAAACCTACAAACATGTTTATTCAGTTGCTAATAGTTCATAAAATATTTTCATATAACTTAAAACTGTATCAAATGACAAGGCCTTATGATTGTAGAAAAATGTCTACCTTGTAGACTTGGGACCTGATAAAAAACAACTTAACACTTACCATTGAATTTGGTGGAGGTTGACCCGGTCCACCCATTTGCTGTGGTCCAGGTCCGCCCATCTGCGGTGGTTGTCCCATAGGAGGCGGCGGCATTTGCCCCATCTGGTGCTGCGGAGGCGGATGAGGCATGTGCGGTGCCGGAGGCTGAGGGGGATACCCGGGCGCTGGCGGGTAATAGACATGGCTTGGAGGTCTGAAAAAAAATGTACAGATGTTATTATTTATACACTAAAAAATTGATATCGTTAATATATCGATAATTTTAATAATGTATCTGACCTGCACCTTTAACTTCAGATTCGTGTTTAGCGGAAAAACATACACCAGAAAATCCTAGTACGACATCCAGCACACACCACTTTTTTGTGTACATGTGTAATTTGTGTTTTTAAAACGGATATTAGGCCTAATTTTGTGGTAAGTACAATTATTGTTTAATTTAAAATAAAAACCAAACAATAAAATGTGTAAACATGTAAAATCTTGCAAAAAACGTTTGACGCTCAACTCGCTGCGATTAAGTTGCCAGTTTTTTAAACTTTGAAAAGCCATATTTTGAAAACAATTAACTTTTAACCTATGTGTTTTTGGATTTTTAAGCATCATACTGATAAATTTACAATTTTATCGATATATCTGTTTCAAGGTTCTCTAAGTTTAAAAGAATATTATTGAACTTACTGGTATCCATAATTATGCATGGCAGGTTGTCCTGGATGCGGCGGATAATGGGGATACATGGGCTGATGTTGTTGGGGATAAGCAGGCTGAGGCTGACTCGGGAACTGCTGAATGTTGATAAGTACGTTCTGTTGGTGAAGTCCTTGGCCACCGCCACCGTTAGGCTGCAAACGGGATACCTGTTGGGCCAGGGCTTGCATAGGAGTCCCGTAAGACTCTCGAGAGATGACGATGTGGCAACGGCGCTGTTGGGGTTGTAGAGTTGCTGGAATTAAAAAAAAATAGTCAAAATATCTTATTTTTCTGTAATAAACCCTGTAATTATTTCTACGTTTTTTAAATACTATTAAATCCAGAAATTAAATCCCCTTGATTCGTATTTTATTAGTAACCTTATTAGGGTCACTGCCGTAGGTGAGGGCGAGCTAAAGGGGGTAATTACCCCCCACCCAGAAATGCCTAAAAATATTTTAAAGTATTCAAATTATTATCTGGAATATGTTATAAAAAAATGAAATAATAAAATGATTTAAAAAAAAAACGAAATTATTTATCTCCTCAAAACTCTGATGTATTTATTTTTTTCCATTTTTTTTGATAGCCAGCCCTCTGATAATGTTTTGTCTAGCGACATCGATATCTAAAGGTATGTACAAATGTACACACCGAAAAAACAAACAAGAACAAACATTCGTTCTTGTTCACCTTGTTCGTATGTGTTCTTTGTTTTTGTCTACATTGCCCAATCAAATATTTGTTCACTCTTGTTTGACCAGCTGGAAAAGGTATGGATGACGACGAACAAAATTTATTTCTCTTTAGGTATGTACACACCGAAAAAACAAACAAAAACAAACATTCGTTCTTGTTCACTTTCTTTGTATGTGTTTTTTGTTTATTGTTCGCTTTTTCTGTCTACATAGCGCAACCAAATGTTTGTTTACTCTTGTTCGACTAGTTGGAATAGTTATAGATGACCGTAAAAACAAAAATTCCCTTTGATGTACCGCTGTTTTAACTGTCTACACTGAAGAAAAATGTTTGTTTGCTGATATTTGTTCTTGTTCGTTTTTACGGTGTGTACATACCCTTTGATGTACCGACGACTACTCGAACATGTATGAACAAGAACAAACAAACGTTTCTTCACGTTTTCACTGTCTACACTAAAGAAAAACGTTTGTTCGCTGATGTTTGTTCTTGTTTGTTTTTTCGCTCTGTACATACCTTTACAAATCTTTGATCCTATCCCAAAATACAGGTTAGCCAACTTGTTTATAGGTTTGTTCCAACAAGCATCCGGTATCGTTTCGAAATCGTTTTTAAACCGTTTTTTGTGCGCTTCGACGAATGCGCGGACCTAAAATAGTTTCGTGACGGTACGAAAAGTAACAAACGTTGGATCGCTTTGCGGATCGTTTTCGGGACTGTCAAATCAAAAGGTCAAATATCTTTGATTTTTTTGTTTTAAAAATATAACCCTACTCTTCTACTTATTATTTTTGTGATCAAAGTTAGCAAATATCACTCATAATATCGTCACTCATCTTTAAAGATAATTAAATTTAATGATGTGTTTAGGAGGTGTAAAAATTAATGGTTTTAAATGATGAAACAAGCGAGAAAATAGGAAATAACAGTAAACATATGAAAATGAAAGATGAAACATGAAACAGCGGTTAAAAATTAAAAATCCAGTGCCAAGATGCTCAATGCGCAAGTCAACCCAAACAGTTTTCATTTAGACCATGTATCGGAATTACGTTTGAAACCGAACATAAACGATCCAAGTTTTGTGGGTAACAAATAGGATCGTCGATAACCGTCACGTCTCTGTTGAAACGCACTTAATCTGCGCATGAGCGTGATTTCGGGGTTTTTCGACGAGTTGGAACAAACAAGGCACTCACAGTACAACTAACAGTCAAGGCACCACGGTACGTTAGTACTTAGGCATCAGCCTTCGTGGACTGTCTCATGATAAAAAAACCTAGTGGTATACAAAAACTTACCATAGCGCCTCTATTGTTCCTCTCGTTCCGTTCATTGTAAGTTTCCAGGGAAATGAACTCATTATCGCCGCTCGTCGAGAATCCCAGATCTTTCGCTCTATCGTTGTTGCTGAATAGATTCAGGAGATTGTTGTCATCATTTTCGGGCAATTTCAAGGGATCCTCCAGAGATGGCGTAGTCCAGATCGGCGTCGCTTGGTTGTTGCCTGAGAAAAATGGGTCTGTTCAGGAACAGGTGTTACTAACAGGATAATTGTGCTAAAATTTAATTATAATATATCCATTTTCGATTGAGAAAAATATCTAGTACGTAACCACGCTTATGGACTTTTTGAATCAATGCAATACATTTTTTATTTAGGTGTTTTTCTCACTCAAAATGAACATATTATAGGTGCATGTATAAATCGTAATTTAAACATATTTATATTTTAGGTTTATAAGTTGCTGTCATTAGAATTCATGTGAAGATCATAAAAATCGTATTCTATCGGACTTACTTAAACCAGGATCCCCGTTGGGATTATCATCGGTGATCTCTGTGATGGTACAACCTCGCGGCTCTGGATCTTTGAACAAACCGGTTGTCTTGATCTTGATCTTGGGATACTCCGTGGCCCCTGTGGGCGACGGTTCCGGAGGAGGAGTGGGTTCCGCCCCGGGGATGCTACCGTACGTGGGGGAGGCATGACTGCCGTTTGTTAATGTGTCTACCTATAAAAAGAAAGTAACCAATTAATAAATTTTACTTGGTTTACACCTCATTACCAGAAATCCCACTATTTTCTACGAACAATATCTCTCTCAAAATTAAACATGTCCAACATGGAAAGAATCTACCCAACAATGGGAATCTTTTGCTTTGCCTGGTTAATTAATTGATCTCTGATTCGTGCCTTTAACATAATCAAGTAGCATGTCATAATAATAATAATAGTGTTTTATTGTCATAAAATTATACATATCTTCGACAAACCAGAATAAAATAAAACTACGATAATAACAAATTATATGATGTTATGAGGAAAAAAGAAAATATAATGGTTTTATGCAATAAATCTATTCTAAATTATCTTCAAAGTATTCAGACAATACATAATAAGCCTTTTCCCCTAACAATGGGGCCCGATAAACTACAACAACTTTTTTTATGTATGAGAACGTAATTTGAATGTTTTGGGAAGGGGGGCACGAGTCCTATCTCCCAGGTTTCTTCAGGCGTTAATAGTGAATCATCGCTTCACGAAGCTGAGCAAGGGTTTTAATGAGTTATCCTTAAGTGGATCCGGGCATGCTTATTGGACGCACTCAAGGGAAAGGGTGGGGGGCTTTTTCCCAAATCGAAAACTTTTTACATACATACAACCAGGGGGACACTGTGCCTCACTTTTTCCTTGTTTGTCAATGACATAGGTCAGTATCTAGTCCCCCTCTTTTGTTTGCGGATGATGACTTTATAGAGTGTAGGTTTGAGTATAACGGTTCTCTACTGAGATGGACTAAAGTTTTTTTTCAATGTTAGTTAACCAACAAACTCAAGGACTAAAATTTAAACCCGGCCCCAGTTTTTAGGCCGGGTGTTTGGTATAGTGATCTTTTGTTTTTTTTTTGGATAAACGTAAACAAATTCCAGATCTCAAAAATAAAAATTAGGAAATTGATTTAAAAAATGTAAAAAAAGTATTCAAAATGTTAGTTTTTGTTAATATGTAACCGATTTAAAAATAACTTTTTATTGATATGACAGTTCCACGCAACCCAGATCTGATTGCACCGGCAACTTTGGGAGATCTGACTCTATAAATATCGGGTGATTCAAGGTTGATTCTGCGGGTCGGAGTATTCGTTTAATAAAAATTATATGAACTCAGATATTGTAAAGCACTTGAGGTCTTTTTATCTTTTTCTATTAGATTGGTTTTTTAAACAATGCGTTTTGTAAACTGATTTGATCAACAGCATCTAAAGTAAATGACACTATAGTCACTTCAGATAATAAACAAAAACAATTTTTCGGCGTTTTAAAAAATTTTAACAATAAACATCGACTTATAAAAAAGTTTGTGATCGCAATGCCATAAACCTGAAAAAAATTTTATTTCCGATAAGGGATGTTTTAAAAGCGGATTTGTTCTCATGTATTTATTCACCAGTTTCAAAAATAACAATCTTAAACGTGTTTTTATTCAAATGTTACACTATTTTATTTTTTATTTAAAACGTTTATTGTCCAGGGGTTATTTAAAACTAGGTGTTTATTATTAGACTCTTGGTTAAACTAGTCCTCATTTAATTTCAGCATCTGGTTGGACAAAAAACCCTGAGTGATCCAATTTTCCCGTTCAGTTCCCTTGTTTACAAGACCTATCCCCCCCGCTGTGATCATGTTAATGCCAAAAAAAGTTTGTTTACTTTAATTGTAGTCCTTGAGTTCTTTTGGGGGGAACTATTTATACTAAACACCAGTAAATGTAATTACATTAGTTTTTACAGAAATCAAACGAGAATCCAAGACTCATTATCATATTGGGGGGGAGGAACTGCCCCCGTCTAGTGTCAGTGATCTTGGGGTTTTTCTTCTTGATGATAAGTTTACTTTTCGTATCCTATTCTTTGTTTTTTTCTAAGTCAGATGTTGATGGGCTTTATTTTCAGACAGGCCCAGACTTGTGTTTCTTCCTTGAACTCTTTATTGCCCTAAAATGAGATCCCGACTGGGGTATGCGTTAATATGGTCCTTTTTATAATGTTCAAAAGACAACATCGAAAGAGTGCAAAAAAAACGTTTAAAATTTTGTCAATTTTGATTTGCATGTCATAATGATTTCTTTAACCACCTTTAGAGAAAGAAAATAGTAAAACACCCTTTATAAATTGTTGAATGGGTATATTGATTGTCCAGCATTCCTGGAACAGATTTTATAAAAGTACCTGATTGCTTGAAGAAGGAATGACATTTTTAAGTTAAATTTCATGCCACCAATTTGGGAAATATGACCATGACCAGAATCTTAAAATACTTAAATGACCATCATCTTAGACCCTTTTTTGGGGGCTATAAAAGAAAAATATATTTGGGCATTTTAATTTATTAAAGGTTTAAACTTTAAATTTTTTTTATTTTGTTAATTTATGTTTAGTTTTCATATAAGTATTTTTTTGATTTAAAATTTTTCTTGTAAATATCAAAAAGTTAACTTTTTTTGTTTTGATTTAAAAAACAAATTCTTAAATTTTTTTAAAAAAAACCATAAATAAGTTTTTTCAGACAATTTGAAGTTATGAGAACTACCTATATTTTTAATACTGGCAAGTAAATGATTAAACATTTTTGTTTCTGAGTCATCAAGTAAAGATTTTTTTATTAAAGTAGAACCTAAATTAGGATGAAGGTTGTTAATTTTGAAGATATGTGCGAAGAATTCTTGGTATTATTAAACCAGTATTCTTTGTATATTAAAGATACTATTTCTAAAATATAGATGGAAGTTAGTGTTAAAATTATTTTTAATATAAATAATGATTTACATGTGTCTGCGATAAGGCATAACAGGGAATGACTGAATAGTTTGTTCTTGTAAGAAAAATAAGGTGTTTATGTTGTTTGCCTGCAATACATGTACTGATTAGTCATTTTAGGGAATGACAGATGTGAAAGTGTTTCACAAATGTTTTTTAGCTCTTTAAATAAATAGTATATTAAAGTATAAAAATTGGATATATGGCGTAGTCAAAGTTCTCGAAATAGAGGAAGTATGTTAAAAACCAGTTATATACTTATACGTTGCGCTATTTTTTTAAAGCTTTTAAAACCTTTGTTATAGTAATATTTCATTTGACGTTATTAAGTACTCATGTCAGAACAATATTTTTTTCTTCTTTAAAATGCCTGACAAGTGCCAATATTCGAGGTTTAAGGTTGGCAATGTCATCTTAGATTTCACATTTCTGGTGTTGTTGATTGATGTACCATGGTAACCTTTAAAATACGCCCGTGTTTAAAGGTGGATTTAAACTCGCTCAGGCGTAACTACTTTAATTAAGCAAAATAGGGAACCAATAAAAATATTTAATACTTTTTTTTTTTTAAATCACTAACAAAAATTTAAAAGGGTAAATGCGGTGATATTTTTGAACTTACCCCCGCCGTGTTGTCGCCGTTATTTTCGTTCGTGTCGTCGGAACTTTCAGCTGCGTCAGCTTCTTTCTGACTTTCGAGGTGCTCCTCAACCTGTTGCTGCTCCGCGTTGGAACCCTCCTCAAACGATATAGGGGAATCGTGTCGGCGAAAAAAAGCTCCTCCAATTACCGAAGCTAGATCGGGAGAAAAATTTACGTTGACACGCTCGTCTTCTTCCTACAACAAAACCTTTTCTTGTGACTGGCTTAAAAGGGGGCCCCCTTTCAATACTTTTTTTTTTGGCCAAAGTTTCTCTTTTCCCAAATAACACCCCTGCCAATCTGAATTTTTTTAACAAGCGTTTAAAATTCAAATATAAAACTTCCTCACAATGACTGATCGACAAAGGCAACCGGGGGTTCCCAAAATTACATCTCGAATGAAAGCGGAGTAAATAAAATACCAAGCGAGGCCAATCTGGATATTGAAACAAATTTGATTTTCAATCAGGGGGTAAGTTCAATTTTTATTTGTTTATTATTAAAATACTATAATCTATTCATCTTTGTTTCACAAAAAAAAAAATTTGGGGGGGTAAAGTTTAAAACTTTTTTTTTTAATTTAATATTTTAAATTTATACCATCTCAAAATATTATTAAATTTTAAGGGCAATGAAGCAAAACTGACGGATTTATGATAGTTTTAATGACGGTTGCTCCAACTCATTGCGTGAGCGTACAAAACTTTAAACATTTTGGAATTTTTTTTTTCCCCCCGGCCGATTTTATTAAATTGGGGTTTTTTAAGAAATTGAAATCAAATTTTTTCGGACACTTTTATTTTTGGAAACCCCCCTCGGACCCAACCCAAAATTCAAAATTTTTAAAAAAATTTCCTTCTTTAAAACCCAATTACAAAAATGGAAGATTTTATGGAAATACACTTATTATTTTATA